>JAEAOA010001547.1:397500-425000 GCA_016746295.1 Potamilus streckersoni
CAGACAATCGATTGGAAAATCTGGAGCTAGTGACCCAACAGGAAAATGTGAGAAAAGGACGAGGTGGTGGTATTAATTTTAGATGCCCAATAAAACCTGTTATTTCGTTAAACCTTGAAACGGATGAGGAGATCAAATTCAAATCAATTACAGCTGCGGCGAAATATTATAATATAAATCCCAGAGCAGTAAAATTTGTAGCTGATGGAGCAACAAAATCAGCTTTTTCAAACAAATATGATGCTAGTATTATTTTTAGATATGATGATTTTAATATTTTGTAATTCGGTTTTAGTCAAACAATGATGAGCAAATGCTATAATATCATCGCAATCAAATTTTAGCGTCACTACTGCACTTTCATTAATTTTATTTTTTTCTGCTTCTGTTAGTAATATTTTATGAGAATCACCTTGCATTACAAAAATCTCAACGGAATATGAACTATAACCTGACAAGCATTTTCTTACCGCTTCGGTCAGTTCGTGGTAGTTTATTATATTAACTTTTTGGTGATATTTGACCTTGTCAGTCATCTTATAACAACAAATTAGATAAAAAGTATATTATAATATGGATATGATGAAACGACTTGCTAGCGATAAGGTCTCCACAATCTCTAATGATATGATAGACAAATCCATTGGTTATAACGAAGATGATATTTTATATAACAACGAGTCTGATGATGATGAAATAGTCACCGTCGTTAACAGATATAATTATAGCAGACCAACCACTGGAAAATATAATGTCAAGTATCACATTGCTAAAAAAATTATAAAATTTAATTTTACCGTTACCGAACAGCAGGTATTTTTGCAGTTAATCAGACCTTTTTTAAACATCAAAATTCCAGACCGACAGAAAAATATAAAATTTGATTTCATCTTTGTCAAGATTTTTAATCTTATGACGATCTCTGACGATCGCAGACAATATCTAATATCATTATGTAAACCAGTAAAATGCAAATCTATCAAACGAAAGTATGAGGAAATTTATAATAGCATTATTTCACAGTCGATAAAATCGACCGGGTTGGAATCCAGCTGTTAAATTTATCACTATACCCACGCCATTTGACTAAACTTTTATCTCCTTTTTTCCTAATCACTTTTTCGATAAACGAAAACATCTTGTTCAGTTTTTTGTAGTTCTTGTTCGTAAAAACTACCTACTATAGGTTCACCTGCCAGATCTTTTAACGCGTACGTTACAGGTATTGTTAAGAGTACTTTATCAACAACAAATACTTCTTCGCTCCAGTTTGGAGTAAATCCTTTTTCAAATATCTTTTTAGTCAAAGAGATTCTAACTTTATCACCGACCTTAAATTTATGTCTGCGGTACATGTTTTCGTTTGCTAATATTGGATTTTTGATAGCGTCATTGGGTGACATTTTGATGGTTCGATGTTTCGTGTTATTATATTCGCCTACGATTTGAGAAAGGTCATCGATGTACCTGTTGGTGTTTTTAGCTGTCATATGTTTATGTAATTTTTCGTTTAGCGTGCGATTAAATCTCTCGACAACAACGCTTTTGCCTTCGTTTCCTGTAACGTATTTTTTAATATTATTTTGTTCTAGAAACTGCTCAAACTTTTTGTTAAAAAACTCGGCTCCATGATCAGTCCAGATTTTGTTTGGTTTTCTTTCGGTACTCGTTATTATTTGTTTTAACGCATCAGTGATTGACGTTCCTGTTTTATCTGAAACTGGCACACTAAAAGCGTATTTGCTGAAAACATCTATAACGTTAAACAAATACTTCTTTGGAGCGCCATCAGCGCCAACGTTAAACTGAGCCAGATTGGATACATCTACCAAATCTATTGCCCAGATATCATCTACAGCGTTTGCAACAACTTTGCGTCTCGGAAACTTTTTTTTTTAGGTCTGTGTAGTTCGACTGCAAGATCATCGTATAATTCTTTTTCCGAGTCCAAGTTTATATTTTGCTCCTATCATTCCTTGAACAAATCTTCTATCAAAACGTTCTCGTAGATTTGTTGGCTCCATATCATGTAATTCGTCTAACATTACTTTATCACAATCTGCTTTCGAGTTTTCATGATCACGATAACAGATATCATGACGCATTGCTATTGCATCCACTTGATTATAAGGCTCTTGTCCTGGCAATGGATTGTCGTTTTCATCTAGTTGTTGGTCTAGCGGATTGTAAGGACCTGTATACTGATGACCTGGCAATGTCCAACCGCCTTTTGGTTTTGGTAATTTACCAATAATTTTATGTATATCTATACCTAACCCTATTATTTCTCTGTTGTTACAACGTTGACAGTACGTAATGATTTTATCTTGTTCTATGCAAAGATCTTTGTCACAATCACAATTGCATTTCATTTTATTTTATTTTTGTTTCATAAGATTAATCGTCGATCAAGATAACTCTATCAACGCTAGATCCTACTTGTTTTTTCAAAAACATACTTTTCTTTCTACCACAGATTGCACAAATACTTTTTAACATCGTTCTATTATTTTTCGTTTTTTCCGTCATCTCATCCTTGTTCTCTGTTTTAGTTTTGCATTTGAGACAGTATGTTGACATTATTATATCAAGGAGTTTAGATAAAATTGATTGCAATATTATCATTCGCATGAGAAGGAAGCTCATCAAATTGTAAAATAAACTTTAAAAAGTTTTTACTCCCAGAGTTTTTACTCCCAGAGTTTTTCTGGTGCATTTGTCTGACAAACATGATACAATAATAACCACAAGCTGATGTTCCAATCGGCTGTAGTTGATTAGACGAATAATATTTTTTTATGAGATCGCTTGGAGGAAGTCCGAACGAATCAAAATAATTGTTATCGTGGACAGCAACCCAGTGGGTGCCAGAGCCATCATTGAAGTTTTCAATATTTACAACACAAGAACCGCCTGTTGGTACGTCATCGAGTTTCATCCTTGGAAAATACTCCTCGAAATCCAACAACGTCCTTCAATTTTTCAATGATGTCAAAATTGCTCAATAACGTCTGGTCCCTGGTAGAGTTAATCCGCGTCCGATTCCTAGTAAGTTTGGCAGCAGACTTCCCGCTAGTCCCGCTAAAAGTGGAGCGAAGGAATAATTCCTCCTTGTTTTGTTTGTTTGCGTTTTGTTGTTTTCTTTTTTTTCGATGATTTTGTTTTTTTTTTCGGCGACTTTTTCGTTGGCATTTTATTTTATACCTTTACATAAAATTAACGATAGATTTGTTTGATACCACGACCTTCGACTGCTTTCTTCGTTGCGCCAGAGACTGCTCCTGACGCAGCCGCAAGTCCAAGTGTACCAAGTACTGGTAAAACTTTGCTAGCTATTATTGATAACGCTGGTCCAAAAAATCCACCTTCTTTTGACATTGCAGTTACCTGAGAAACAGATAATTTCAACACAAATGGTTTTCCTTTGTCGAGTTTATTGATTTGTTGTTGCGTTAGCATGACTTTTACTGCAATTTTATTTGAAGTTTCCGGAGAGATCATCAAAGAAACAGAGCTGCGTTTAGCAACAGCTGCTGATAATTTTTCAACTTGACCAGATGTTAGGTATATTTCTCGAGTTGTGTATTTGGTTTTCATAATGTTATATCCAAGTTGTTAGATTAAACTTGTACTGTCATTCTTCCTTTGATTGAATCGATGGTCAGAAATCGATCACTAACCAATAGCGCGTATACGTTATACTGTTCACCTGGCACAGCGCCCAGTGTCCACGTGACCTCAATATCTGCAGTCGATCCCACAACACGCTCCAAATGTTTTGATACGTCAAAAATAAAAGATGGGATAGAGCGTTCGAAACTCTTCTATTGATATTTGAGATCCACTGTCCGCGTTCTGATATTTTTGCATTGCTTCCATAAGATACATGTACGGCCGAGAGATGTTTCTGGTGGCGTCTACGGCAAAATTACATTCGATTGCACGTTCGGGATACTGTTTGGAATTTACTCTCACAAATATTCGTCTAACGTCTGGGTTATCGAATATGGAGTTGTTTATTTCCTGATTGTTACGACGTGCTTGTCGTTGAAATACGACGAACAAGTGTCGCGGTAGTTGTTCGCTGGGCGTGGTCGTTACACGCCATGTGTAATCAGTCGCGTTGGGAATGGCTGTTTGATAAATCCTGTTCTGTTGGAAGTGTATCTTTTTTGTAAAGGTGGCTAGTAAAGATTCGAGCTCCATCATTTTAGCTAATGAAGGGACAACCGAGGCATCCACAGTGCTAATCTTGTAATAGAAAACTGTCCCTCAGCCACTCCACCGGCGTGTATTATACAATCGTTTTGATCAGCTCGATCTAATATAAGCGTATGTTTTATTCCTCGAAACACTTTGTTATAATCACGGCAAAATCCAAAGATTGTACTTAACGGAAGCATCATCGTTATTTGGCGAGATTCTGCGGCAAATGCTTTTCGTTTTGGTAAATCCCTCGTTATATCTTATGTTATCGTGCACGTAACACCGTTTATTAAATTTAACATCGCAACACCATCTGCGCCTGCCTGGTGGAGTTATACCAAGATTCGACAAGCGGCAATAAGTGAAACTCTTGTGGCGTTTGCATCAGCAGCTGCACCTGGTGCGGCTATGAAAATTGTTAGCATTGTTAAGAAAATCTCTTACAATCAGCATCTGCAGCGGCATCAGCTCCGTGTACAAAACACCTCTTGAAATAAAACTCGTCGACACAGTTGTCCCTAGTCCAGTATCTTTGAACCACATCATATTTGTGGCTATTGATCTGGAATAGTCATCGCTAAACGAAACGATGTTTAGTATTGTACTCGCTATGGGTAAGTGCATCGAAATATCTTCTACGGTTTGATTGGCCAGTTGGTATCGTGCACTCTTAAACAAGCTCCAACCATTATTGACGAGAGCGATTTCTGCATCAGCTGCAATATCACCACCTGTTGCATTAATATTTGACCACGCACTTCTAACATTGCCTTATGGGGTAGTAGAAACACGTCCTCGTCTCTTGTGTTAAAAGTTCTAACTCCGGTTTTATTCGGTTCGTTCGAGTTCTCATCGAGATACTCGACATACTCTAATTCTGTTACAGCATCGTCAGTATCAATTTCTTCTGCAAAGTCGAGATAGTTTTTAGCTGACATTTATTTTATAATCGTTACACAAAATTAAAAGGCAGCAGGGGTCATCGGTTTTGTTTTCTTTACAAGTTTACGTACTATTTCTTCACCACTCGGCGACAATAATTTTTTTGTTGTAGCTATCATAGCTCGTTTTGTTTCTTCTTCTGTTGGCGCAATATCTGATATTACTCGTTTTATTTCAGACACCGTAGGTGTTGTTGAAGGTCCTTTAATCTTATCAGCAATCTTTTGCCCTACTGCAGTGCCTGCTGAAGATGCCGCCCCTGTAGCGAAAGCTTTACGGCGTCAAGTGCAATGGGCGCTACTTTACGCGCGATTCCTGGAATATTCTCTGCAATTGTTGTAAATATATTTCCAAAAAATCCACCTACGATTTTTCTTCGATAAACTTTTCTTCGTCTCATTTTATAAAATTATGTACACAAAATCACATGCCTAGGCAGTGCGTAGGTGTAGTAATACGTGACTATCTCGTTGTTCACGTCTATTTGTCGTCCAGATTGGTCTGTGAGTTGCATTGTAATGCTTGTAATTTGATTCTCAGGTGTTATTGGATAGTAGATAATCTGTCGCGGATTGATTTGCATGAGAGAACCCGGTGGGACTTCTGGTGAGAAACTGTAGATCGTTTGCCCGCGGTTGCCTTTTGACGTATAAGATCCAGATGCGATAGAGCAATTGATGAGTATTGTATTTACTTCTGTAATATCTACTGGTAGTTCTCCATCAAATGTCAAAGATTTATCTTCACCGGTGGTATAGTATAAAACTCTAGTAAAACCTAACATCTTTCCAAAACTTCTTTCTTCAAAGATGACTTTCATATTTCTTTTCACTGTTATCCTAGCTCGTAAGGTGTTATAATTCGCCGCTAATTCGAAATTATCAGCATTCCCACCAGCTTTTGTTAGAAGCTCTTTTATTGTTCTGTTTAGATCAGTAATGTTATAAGCTCCTTGTGGAATCTGTAGTTTGTATTGTATATCAATAAACTCTTTTTGTGATGTTGGAGATTGTTTAACATTAACGATTAAAATTTCATCATTAATCCCAGTTTTAATATTCGGCATGGCGTTCCAACAAGTACAAGAAATTAATCCAATCTCATACTGTTTTGCAGGATCTAGTTCTATTGGTGGGTTACTGTAAAATTCGCGCTGTTTCCTGTTATTTGTGATGAATCAAGCAATAATGTTGTTTGCATTATACTAATATTTTAGATAAGATCGCGGTGTAAAATTTCGTACTCGGATGATGTTAGTAATCCACTCGATCTTAGATGATCAAGTATATCAATAATTTCGTTATCAATCTCTACACTTTCATTACCAGCTTCTTTAGAGGATATCAACAGCATTAGCCGATCGACTATGTCTGCGTTTGATGTAAAAACTTTAAATCCACCTCCTTTTTTTCCGGTAATTTTTATCTCGCATGTTTTCATATTTTTTGAGTAGTCTTTTAAATTTCCAACCTTTACTATAACTCCTGGTTTATTTCGATATTGTATTGATGTTTTAAGAAAAAAATTTCAGCAATAATTCCATCTCTAATATAATTGATAATGTTAATACTAGAAAATTTCTTCAAATCTTTTGATCTTTAATTTCTTCATCAGCACGTGAGCCATCTCTTCTACAATTTTTTAATTTTTCTATCTAATTATCATAGTTTTCTTTTGGCCAATCTCGAATACTATTAATATCAGTGATATCATATTTTTTCCATAAACTCTTCATACTCATCAATTTCTATTTTTACCCTAGCTTGTCTTCTGTAAAATTTGATAGTATCCTCAAAGGCATTATTTTTAACATACTTTCTTGTAACGTTTTTTGTTTCTCAGCTAATTCCTCAGTTTGTTCTGACACTTTTTCTATTACCTCCTTACTCGTCGGGATTAACGTCCTTTGTTGTTATAGCTTGCTGAAGTGCAAGAGGTTGTTCATTAGCCTGTCAAATTCAGCCTGTCGTGCAGCAGGATCAGCAATGTTTCTTACAATTTCTTTTACAATTTTTACATTTTCTTCTTTTGATCTTTCTCCAAGTAAACCAAACAAACCCTTTTCTTTCATTTTTGCTAGTTCTTCTGGAGACAATGTTGGTATTTCTGGCTGCTTGCCAAGCATTGCCTCAGTAACAGGTTTGAAAAATTTGGTTCTTTCTTCTTCTGCTTGAACTTGTCCACGTCGAGCTTCTTCCACCTTTTTTCTTAAAAGCCGCTCGAGTTTCGAGAAACTTTTTTAGTAATTCGATTTTCTGTTGATGTTTGTCCATTATTTTTATACGCTTTACAAAATTATATCATAGAAACGTCTCAAGGCAACAACGAAACATCTTGGTTGGATCACGCGCTAGCTTGTCAAATAAAAAGAAACTATATCGATCTTTAGTTGCTCGATGATATAATTCGATAAATTTATCTTTTGTAACATCACCACATTGTTCGTTTGCAATATTTCTCACATCCACATTATCTAGTCCGGGAAATAATATGAAACAACCCGTATTTCGCCTAATAAACCTATCAACATTATAAAAACCTTGGGCAAGATAAACAGAATTACATCTTTTATTACGTGATAGTGAAAAATATGATCTAATCTTGTTCATTTCCTCATTGTTTAGCGGAATATCATCAAAGACGATTATCTTCTGCTCTGACGAATCGAGTTCATTCACTGGAACGAGTTCTTCTGGTTGTTTTATCAAAAATATATCATCACCAATGCCAAGTTCATCACGAAGTTTATCATTATACTCGTTTAATAATTTGTATTTGTCTTGTTGGGGTTGATGGTGTAAATATACACCTTATCATAGTTAAAGTTATTATTGAGTAAAAGATTTAATAACAAATTTGTTTTACCAGATCCAGTTCGCCCAACAATAAGATAATGACAGTCTGGAAGTTCATTGTTATGTTTATGCTTCACCAATCGCTCGGTGTCAAAGTTTATTATCTTCGCCATCGTATAATTTTATGTTATATTAAACCAACAATTTTGTGTAGAACGGTATGTATAATGAGCTACTATACAAAATTTGGAACATTAGCAGTAGATTTATTAACAGAAGGTTACCAGGGTGACTTATCCAAGTATGCGACTCTTGATAAGCTCAAAAATGAAATCAACAATTTGTTAAACGTTGCAAGTGTAGATCCAAATGAAGTTGTAGTTTTCCAGGACAAACAAGGACGATTAAAGACGAGTAATGTACAACTATCAGATGTACTAGTACGAAATCCTACTGCAGTTGCTAATAATATTGTTACTTTTAACAATCAAGGTAAGATAGAAGATTCGGGTAGGTCAGTTAACGATTATGTTAGAAAAGCAGGTGATTTATTTACGGGAAACATTGTTATGAACCAGAACAAGATCACATACCTTGGAAACCCAACTGAGGATAATGACGCTGCTACTAAGAAATATGTTGATGATCAGGAATCAAAGTACGTGTCGGCGCATGGCGGTATAATGCGTGCATTTCTCAACATGAACAATAATGGCATCAATAATCTTAGAACACCAGAATCTGATTTTGATGCTGTAACAAAGAAATATGTTGATGATATCAACAATGAAATCACCAAGTTCAAAACTGATTTTACTAATCACATCACCACGTTTTTAAATTTTCGCAGAAACATAAACAAAACCAATAACGAATTTTTTGGAAGTCCGCCATCTGTTGATATTACACTCGATAATATTAACACAAAACTCAACGATATTATTAGTGGAATTCCTAGTATTGTTGAGAAAACGAGTATGATTAAAATTCCTCACAAGCAGATTAAAAATATTGTCTATACTGTTGCTTCTGGAATGTCTACTTGGTCGCCGCAAAATAACACTCTCAAACATACTGCAGAGGTCACTGGTGTGTATAGATTGTCCGTGTTGAGCAGTGCAAAGTTTAATATATTTACATTATTTCCATGGCGTCACTCGACTGATAATTTCTCTGGAACCGTGTCTATTGTGTTAAACAAAGATGTTGAAGAAACTTTTATGCTAATAGCAGATGACAAAAAATTAACTGCTGCGTCATATTGGTATTGTCTGGAATTTGTGGCTGAAACACCTCAACTAGTTACTTAATCAAGCCTGAGATTATGTGAACAAATATTATAATGAAAAAAAGTATAGTTGATTTCAATCATATTTCAAAAGATATTCCAGGACAGGATGTTGACGCACTAATACAATACTACAAATATTATCATAAAAAACTTTGGTGCGTTAAAAAATGTTACAAATATTATAACAAAATACTTCGAGTAATATCATATCTACCCTTGTTAATGACTAGTTCTGGCATAATTTCAAGTGGTATATCATTAAACCCGTTTTTGTTAATCATATCCGGTGTTGGTGTTTCTCTTACAGCAGCTTGTAAAAAAGTTGAACCTAAAATTTTGATAAAAAAGCACGGCTGCTTAACATCAATTATAACTTACAAAAAACTACTTGATCAAATAAGATCTTACCTACGAGGAGTAAAATATAGTATGGACGATTTAATACGTGAATTTCGTATTATTGACAACATGTTAACAGATATTCTACCCATGAGGATCAGCAAATATGAGAAAGATTATCAAAAGAAGTATGATATAACATAAAATTTTATATAATACCACTTACCTTACTGGAATTCTAATGCGTAATTTAGTCCACAATCGCCACGCTCTGCTAAATCGTAATGATTTGGAAAATGAGTCTGACATATCATTTGCTTATTCTGGAAGATCACGTAATTAAATTTTACCTGTTACCTAGGTATTTTGCAACAGGTGTTCTATTGTATTTGTTTGGAGGTCTAGAGGGGTTGTTGAGCTCGGATTCTTAACGCAATTATTGATTGCAACAGGTGTTCTATTACGTTACCTAGGTATTTTGTATTTGTTGAGCTCGGATTCTTAACGCAATTATTGATTGCAATAGGTTTTCTATTACGTTACCTAGGTATTTTGTATTTGTTTGGAGGTCTGGAGGGGGTTGTTGAGCTCGGATTCTTACTTTCTCTACTACTACTTTTTCTTCCATTGTAAAAATATTTTTTATTTGTTTAATAGGTTAAATTTTCGTTTGGTTAATTCCCGTGATGTTTGGCTGACAACTTTGTAGTGTTCCAATTCTTTTCATAGATTGACCTAATTTGGGATTTGTCTTACTTCCATTTCAAGTATGTGTCTAATGGGAAATCTGATGTCTGAATTGTTTTCACTTCTTATCTCTGGTTGCTATCTTAGTATTTGTTAACAGAACTTCATTTACATTTGTATTGTTGACAATTCACTGTTAACAGTTTTATTAAAATATATTCCTGTTAGATTCTTTACTTTCTATTATGTAATATTCTCTTGTTCATTTCAAATTTGTTGCACAGTTTGCCATGCTAAATGTTTTTAATGAATTTCCGTTGTGGTTCGATCATTTATGACATTGTATGGTTGTAGTAACATATTTAATTTCGATAATTTTGGAGTTATTTTGGCTTTGATTCAGTCCTTTGTTCAAGTAGTGATCACCTGCTTATCATCTTGGCACATTTCTTTCATACATTTTTAAATATCTATCTTGCTATCTATTATCTATCATAAATTAATGGATCTTATCACTATCAATATCTATCTATTGATGCTATCTATCAATCTATCTATCTATCTATCTATCTATCATCTATCTACTGTCTATTAATGTAAGTATATAATATTTATGTATGTATATGTATAATTATTATGTATTATGAATTATTCAATTATAAGTATGTATGATAATGTAATGTAAATTGTATGTATATATGTATTATGTATGTATGTATGTATATATGTATGTATGTTGTTATGAATATATATGTATTTTTTCAATGTATGTTGTATGTATGTATTGTTTATATTATCAATTATTATGTGTGTAAGTATGTAAGTTTATACTTTTATGTATGTATGTATGTATGTATGTATGTATGTATGTATGTAGTAATGTATGTATGTATATTCAATTATGTATGTATGTACAGTCATGTATGTCTGTATGTATTATCATATGTATTCTTTATGTATGTATGTATGTATGTATGTATGTATGTATGTATGTATGTTGTATGTATGTATTATGTATGTATATGTAAGTATTATATAATATCTTATATGTAATATATATATATATCATTATTAATGTATATATTGTATATATACATATATATATACAAACTTATATATATAAATATATTATAAATATGTATGGTACATACAAGTATCGTTTATATTGTATAATATAATATATAATAATATATAAATTTATTAAATATATGTTATATATATTATTTATTTTATATATATATATATTATATATATATAATATAAATATTCAAATATGTTGTGAATATATATATATATATATATATATATATATTATATATATAATATATAACAAATATATATATATATACATACATATATAAAAATACATACATTAATGCATACATATGTTATATATTTATATATTATAAATATATATATATATATATATATATATCATGATATGTAGATATATATTATATATATATATATATATATATATATATATATATATATATATATATATAATATATAATATATATATTAAATAAATATATATATATATATAACATATATATACATACATATATACAGAAATATATATATACAGACAATATATATATTTTCAACATACATTTCAATACACATATATATATAAATATGCTTTTAGACATACATATAAATACATATACACGCACGCACAAACACATTTACCTGTTTTTTCCTGATATTTCAAAATTTTTTATAATTGGATTGTATAAACTTGCCTTTGAGAACTTTGACCGCTAAATAATCCTTTTCTAAAATATTTTTGAGTATTCCTTAGGATATATAAATGAAAATGTTTCAAACCCGTTTTGAAGACCGTAATTTGATTTGTTTAATTCATAATGTCTCATTGCAATTAGTAATGCCCGATTAATTTAATATGAAATTTTCAATGTCAAAAATCTATCATTAATATTTTGGGTGGGGGCACCATACATTTCCTGTTACTTAGCCAAAAAAAAAAACGCAAAAAGGTAAAATTATGTGTTTCTGTTTTAACCAAATGTGTTTTTGTGTTTTCTTTATATAAAGAATTTTTTTTCATTTTTGTATTGATTCTTTAAAAAAAAAAAATAGTATTTAATTTTCCCTATTGTATCAAAAAAGTTTACTCCAATTACCTTATCGGGGTCGTTCCACTTTTTCAAAATTTTTTGACCTTTCAAAAAGAGATAAAGAGTTATAATTTTACTATAAAAAATCTTGCTCATTATGTATTGTCTATAGTGTGTGTGTGCTTATATTATATTTGTAATTCAAAAAAAAATTCTATTCCAAATTAAAATTTTCCCGTATAAATTCACATTTTCTAGATCACATAAATTGCCTATATTATATATAGCCTTTTTTATTTTGTATTGCAAATGTATATAAAAAACATTCTAAATTACCAAACTTTCTTTCGTTCTTTACAAATGCTTTTAATATGCATATATAATCTGGCTTTTTTATTTTAAAAAAACATTAATTTATTAAAATTTATTTATTTATAATTTGGAATTTGCAATAAAATTCCGTAGTGAGTCCATCTTCAAAATTAAAATTTCTATCGATAATTGTTTAATTGAGTCTTGAATTTCATTTATTGAATAAAATATCACAAATCTTTATTACTGATGAGATCATCTCACATACATTTACATCTTTTACGTAGTTATTTATTTGGTTTCTTT
Organism: Potamilus streckersoni; assembly: GCA_016746295.1. Classification (NCBI taxonomy): domain Eukaryota; kingdom Metazoa; phylum Mollusca; class Bivalvia; order Unionida; family Unionidae; genus Potamilus; species Potamilus streckersoni. The sequence goes on from JAEAOA010001547.1 coordinate 410,460, forward strand.
TATAATTTCATTTTTAATAAAATTTGATAATATTTTTTAAATCCTTTGTAAGATATCCCATTTTCCTTTTTAAAATTTGCCCTCCTACATCCATCATTATCTATTAATTATAATCCCTCAATTTTTAATTCTATCTCTTTCAAAATTCTTATCGCTATTATGTAATCATCAATTGTTTATTTTATATATCAGCCTTTATTTCATGTCATATTATTTTTTTTTATTTCAATATAGTTTTACATTTTTTTTTATCTTTCTTTTTTTTTAATTCATCATTGATATTTTATTTAAAATGAATTATTTTGATTTCCCGTTCTTTTTTCCCTTAATTAACTTTATCTTCCTTTTTTAAGTATCGTAGAGCCGTTACACTTATTTTTTTCACATTTAAAGTATCCAAGTTTTTAATATATTTTCAAATATATTTTTTTAAAAAATCATATATTTAGCTTTATTTTTTTTTTATAAAATCTAAATTCTCTAAAATTCTTTTAATTCAAAAAACTACCCCATTTATAATATTTTTACTGTTAATTTTATTGTTAAAATTTTAGTATATTTATATACTGATAATTTAATATTTTAAAAAAACTGTTATACTTTTACATTTAATAATTAAATTATTCCAATAAAACCATATTTTTTTTCTTTTTTATGGGTGGAGAGGTACACCAGACAATTCCTTTTCCCTACTTAGCCAAAAAAAATTCTGTCAGGTTTATGATGATTTGTTAAACAATGTTTTTTTTTTTTTTATTTTTAATCCAAAAAAAAAATAATTTCCATTAAAATTTTGTTGGGCATTTTTTTTTTAGTTTCTTAGTGTCTTCTGATTGTTCATTCTATGATAAACAATTTAATAATTACCTTTTTCCAAATCGAAAGTCATTAAATCCCTTTATAATACGACTTTAACCTTGGCATAGGTTCCCTATAAATATTGAAATGTTTGCTTTGTGTATTGGGCTTTTGTATTGCAATATATTGTTTTTTTTTTTAAACAGCCTGCATTTTCCATTTCATCACATTTTCTACACTCTATCATATCTCATCTCATTCTTCTTTAATAGCACCCTTTTCTTTCATCAAACTCATTTTATTCATTCATACATATGCATATAATTTTTAATTAATTAATTTCTTTTATTTTTATATTTTGAATTTAGAGGTCCGACGGTTGAACTTCGATTTATTTAAATTTTTAAATCCTAGTGTTTATGTGTTCGTGGAATTTTTTGAACATGTATTTCTTTTTATCTAATAAAATTTTTGTTGTCAAAATGATAGGGTCACAAAGCTTTTAAAATCTGGACACACTACCTCCCGACATTTTTTTTTACTATAGTTATAATAAAAGGGCGTAAAAAAATTTTTTTGTGTAAGTCCACATCTGGTTTTCTGATGCTCTTCCATTAGAAGCCTGCTAACTTATTTTGGCGCCATATGATATAGCCCTACGTATCCTTTTTCCCTTACTTCTTCCATGCGTGGAGTTACATGTAAAATAAAATATAGTTGAATATTTAATTTAGCTAAAAAGTTTTAGTTAAATAAAAACTATTTTTTTTATTTCCTTAATGCTGAAATTATTAAAAACAATGTACTTATTGCAGTTTCAAGATAAAACTTATTGTTTTCAAATAATTTAACAAAAGTTTGTTACAATCTCGTCCAGGTATAATAAATTTCTCAATTTTTCATATGCCCCATAATTTTTAAAAAAAATGTTGATAATTTCCTTCCTGTCGTTTTTTTTTTAAATTTATATTTTTTTCATTGTATTATATATAAATGCTTCTTTGTATTTCCAATTTTTTTACATAACGGACACTAAAAGGTATAATCTTTATCATTCTTCTCCTTTTCATATCTCTCCTGTTAACCATGATATTAAAAAAAAATTTACATTTTTATACTTTGTATTTTTTAACGAATTTAATATTAGCAACATGAAATAATAATGAAATTTTCCAGATATTTGTCCAAAATTGCACATTATTTTTTTTCTACATCTTTTGTTTTTAAAAAAAAGTTCTCTTATTATTTTTATGTATTAATTAATATCAATATTTTATAATTTTAAAAATAATTTCCTTTAAAAATATGTAAATTTTAAACTCCAATCTAATTGTATATATATTGGTAAATTTTAATTCTTACCCAATTTTATACCCCTCCCCATGTATTATATCTTAGATTGTATATTCGCATAGATATATTTAATCTAGTTGCTCTTTGAATTCAATGTTTATTATAAAAATTAGCTGTTAATAAAACATTTATGATATCATTTTTCCACTAATATATACAAAATTTTCCCGGCCAAATATTCTCCTTACTTTCCATTTTTTTTTCAAGATTTTTATATTGGATCGGAAATTTTTTTTTATTATCATCGCAAAATTTTTTGTCTTTATAAAATCAAAAGAATTATAAATTATCTTCATTTTTACTTTTTAAAATCCCGTTTATGAAGGATCAAAATTTTCTTTATCACTGCTATCAATTCCTTTATGAAGCCACATTTTCAGTTCTTTTTTCAATTTTAAATCAATTTGTTTTTTTACTTAATTTTAAAATAATATTTTCCTCAAAATTCCATTTATTAATGTACTGGAGGTTTTTTCCTCCAATTTTCCACCAGGTAGCCGAATTTTGATATTAAAATATTTTTAACATTATTATTTTATTATTTCTAATAAGTTTAATTTGAGTTCTTTTAATTTTATTTTGTTTTCTTATTCCTGTATTATTTTCAAGTTTAAAACACACACACACACGCACACACACACACACATTACACTTACCGTTGTGTTAGTATGGTCAGTATTGTCAAAATTTGTTTGTTATGTTGTCATCGTTGTTTGGTTTTGTTTGTAATATTTAAATTTTTCGTCGTTTTTCCATTGTCCGTATCACATGTCCCTTTCCGAGTCAATTGGTGTCTGTTCCCTTGTCTTTTTTTATTAAAAATTTTTTTAAAATTTCTTGTACTAGGTTTTCAAAATAAAATTATCTCTGACCCCTTCTGTTCGTTTTCATTGGAAGACGGTGTTGAAATTTAAGTGTCAGGGCTATTGAAATTTTAAAAATCATCTTTTTGGTTCTAATTTTGGGCAACTGGTGTAATTGACAGTTTGGTTTAAATTTAATTACAAGGTCTATTTAGCATTTCACTAACCATCAGAATTTTCTGCTTGGGTGTTCTCTGGCTTGTAATCTTCCGATAGTAAAAATATTTGTTCTTCTTTCTTTCTAAATTGGGCGTGTTGGTAATTCCCGTGATGTTTCGGCAAAGGTAGTGCTTAAATTTTTTGCCCTTACAAAATTTGTGCTTCTTCCATTTTTCCTCTATGTCTTTCGGTTCTGATGTCTGAATTTTTTCAACTCTGTATCTCTGGTTTGAAAATTGGTGTTTTTCAAACTTCAATTATTTGGTTTTTTTATCACTGTCTCTTTAAAATACCTTTTCCTGTCTATAAAAATCTTTCTATATTTGTTTCTTGTTCATTTTAATTTGTTGCAATGCCATGCTAATTTTTCATTTGAATACATTCGTATAATTTCGCTTCATTTGAGTTGACAAAATTGTGGTTGTTAACATGTATTTTTTTAATATAATTTTGGAGTAGGCTAATATTTAGATGACAGTCCTTTTTTTATGAAAATCACCTGCTTACAATGGGCACATGCATTTTTCATCTTATTATCATATCTATCTATCTATTATCTATCTAAATTATATCTATTATAATTATGTAATGTACATATGTATGTATGTATTTTATGTATGTAAATATTGTATTAATATTTTATGTATGTATGTATGTATTTATAATGTATGTATGTATTTAATTATTATGTATGTATGTATAGTATGTATGTATGTAATATATTATGTATGTATGTTATGTATGTATGTATGTATATTTAGTATGTATTATTATTTATTATTATTATGTATTTTTGTATGTATGTGTTATGTAATGTAATTTTATGTTTTTGTATGTTTTGTAAAGTATGTCAAATGGTATGTATGTAATGTTATTAGATTAAATGTATTATTATGTATGTATTTGTATGTATGTATGTATGTAAAATTATGTTATTTTAATATGTATATAATATGTTGTATGTATATATGTATAATGTATTATGTAATGTATGTATGTATGTATATTATGTATTGTAGATTATGTATGTATATAAAATTTATGTATGTATGTATGTATGATGTTAATGGCATGTAATAAAAATATAATATTATAATATTTTATATATAATAAATTTTATTTATATAATATATAAATATATATATATATATAAATATCATAATATTTATATATAAATATTATATATATACTATATATTATTTATTTATATATTATTTTTTTTTATATATATATTTTATTAAATTTAATATATATATATAAAAAAAAATAAAATATATATATAATTTTATATATATATAATTTTTTAATATAATTGTGTGTATAATTATTATATTATTTAATATTAATTATATAATAATATAAATTTATATTATATATATTTATACAAATGATAAACTATAAATATATAATAAAATTTTTTAAAAATAATATATATAATAAATATGCTAATTTTATATGTTAAAATATATATTTTATATAAAAATATATATATATATTAAATTTATAAATATAAAAATATATATATAATAATATAAAAATATATATATATATTTATATATAAATATATAATATAAATATATAATATATATATAATAAATATATAAAAAATATATATAATATTTTACAAAATATATAAAATATATAAATATAATATATATATATATATTTATAAAAATATAATATATATATATATATATTATATATAATAAATATATAATAATATATATATATAATATATATATATAATATATAATATATATACACACAATATAAATACATACCCATACATACACATTTTAAATATACACGCACGCACAAACACACACCTTTTTTTCCTGGCCTCAATTTTCTCTTATAAACTGGATTTTGTCTCCCCTACTCTGCCTTTGAGAACTTTGACCGCTAAATAATCCTTTTTAAAATAGGGGTTGAGTATTCCTTAGGATATACTAATGAATTTGTTCACCCACCACCCACCCGTTTTGAAGACCGTAGATTTGATTTTTTTCAATTGCATGTGTCCTCAATTGCAATCAGTATGCCCGACTGCCTAGGACAATTTTCAATGTCATAAAAAAATCTAAATTAGATATCTTTGGGTGGGGGCACCAAAATATCCCCCCACTTAGCCAAAAAAAAAACCCCAAAAGGTAAAAATTCAAATTTTCTGTTTTTTTGCTGTGTTTTTTTTAAAAAGAAATTTTTAAAAAAGTATATTCTTTAAAAAAAATTTTATGAGGTATTTGTTTCCCTATTGTATCAAAAATTTATTTTACTCAATTACCTTATCGGGTCGTTCCACTTGTTCAAGTTTTGTGACCTTAACCAAGAGTCTTTTTTAAGTCCTATTTTGCTCTATGTATTGTGCTATAGTGTGTGTGCTATATTATTTAATATTTGTAAGCACGGCAATAAGAAATTCCAAAAAAAATTTTTTTTTTTCTAGATCATTGCCTATATTATATAACACCTATTATTACTTTCGTATAATAAATTCATACCTACTTTTTTTTCGTTTTCCAAAATGCTTTTATATTTTTTATAATCTGGCTGTTTTTTTTTGTTTTCTTCTAAAAAATAAAATTTATTATTTATTATTTTGGAATTTATGATAGAATTCCGTAGTGAGTCCATCTATTCCCCTAGATTTTCTATCGATAACTGTTTAATTGAGTCTTGAATTTCATTTATTGAGATGAAATCATCACATAAGTCCTTTATGTACTGATGAGATCATCTCATTTTTACATCTTTTACGTAGTACAATTTATTTTTGTTTTTTTCTATATTTTGTTTTGTATACAAATCTTGATAATATTTTTTTAATCCAAAGATATCCCTTTTTTTCTTTTTTTAAAAAATTTGCCCTCCTACATCCATCATTACCTCTATTAATTTTATCCCTCCCTTTCTTAATTCTTCTCTTCTATTTAATTCTTCTCGCTATTATGTAAAGATTTTAAAATTTTTATTTTTTTTATTTAAATTCCGTTATTTTTTTTTATTTAAATTTTTTTAAGTTTTTTTTTTCTAATTCTGAATTTTTTTTTTTTTCATCATTGATATTTCTATTTAAATGTAACTAACTTTTTCCCGTTTTTTTTTTTGATCCCTTAATTAACTTATCCTTTTAAGTATCGTAAGCCGTTATCTTAAAATTTTTTTTATTTAAAGTATCCCACATTTTAATATATCTTTATGCTTACTTTTTTAAAAAATCATATATTTTAGCTTTAATTTCTTTTTTAAAACTCTTCATTCTCTAAAATTCTTTTAATTCCAAAAACTACCCCCATTTTTTTTTTTTTCTATTTATAATGTTAATGTTTAAATTTTTAAAAAAATGATCTGATAATTAATATTTTTTTATGTTCAACTCTTTATACATTTCATAATTAAAATTATTCCCATAAAACCATATTTTTATTTCTTCTTTTTTGGGGGTGGAGAGGTACACCAGACAGATTCCTTTTCCCTACTTAGCCGAAAAAAAATATCTAAAAGGTTTATGTGTGTGTTTGCCTTCTGATGTGTTGCTATGGTTTTTATATTTATTTTTTATTTTGATAAAAAAAAAAAATAATTTTCCATTAAATTTTGTTGGGGCATTTTTTTTTTTTTGTTCCTAGTGTTTCTGAAGGTTCATTCTGCAGAACGGTTTTATTTCCCTTATCGAAGTCATTACCCTTTACTGCCTGTCGTGCTAACCAATTTGCAGCAACAGAACGTGAAACTTTTGCTGCTTGAGCAAGTTTAGTGATCGCTGCTTTACCTCTCCAATACCCTCTTGAGCTATAATAAATGGATTCCATTATAATAATTATACAATTAATTACCAGCCCCTAACATTATTTTACTTTTCATAGCGGATTTTATTAGAAAACTAGCGAGTTTCTCTCTAATAGATTTATTAGGTATAGAATTTAATGCATGAATCAATTTTACATCTGCAAGATGCCGCTGCTGCAAATCTTTACTTTTATAAGCAACGTCGTGAATATGACATGCTTGATCAATTTTATTTACTGGATACTCTCCTGGTCTTGGTTGATCTTGATCATCGAGTCGGATATCAAGTCTAGTTCCTGGACCACAGTAATTATATCCTGGAAGGTGGTTCTCACCAACATACTTAGCCCATGGTGATCCAGGTAATTTACCTAAAGAAGCAGCAATATCCCCACCTATCTTTGTTATCCCTGAGATAAATTTATATTTTTGTGTACCACATTTTACACGTTTACCTGATAATGTACGTCGTTTTTTTTTTGTTATTATTGTTTTTAATCCAGTTGTGGGTGTAGATGATCTACATCGAACACAATAGAGACTCATGTTATTAATAATATGGATACAATAATTGACTTTTCGGCTACACGAAAACAGGAACCAGTGAAGCTAAAGCTCGCCACACAATTAAAGAAAGTAAACGAGCATCATGGAAAAGAAAACGTCTTTCTCTTTTAAACTCTCGTTCCTCTATAACGAATGTATGGAACGCGATCCGCAAAATAATACGAAGTGAAACATCTGAAATTAAACAATAACAAGTCAATTCCAAACATTATAAAGCAAATATGCTTGCTGATAGTTTCTCTAAAGCTTTCTCGTCGTCTGAGTATTCAGAAGCCTTTAGAAGAATAAACATTTAAAAAGAAAAGACACGGTTGACATTCATATCCAATAACTCGTAAAGTTATAATCAACCGTTTACACTCTTGGAACTTTTGGAGGCTTTGAACAAAACCCATGATACATCTCCTGGACCTGACGAAATATACAACCAGTTTTTGAAAAACGTACCAGACTCAATGATTTATGGATTACTGGTAATGTACGAAAAATTTGGAAAGAAACAACCAAATACTAAACCAGATAAAGATAGCATTGATCCTTCTAACTATAGACACATAGTATTGACGAGTTGTGTGTGTGTGTGTGTGTGTGTGTGTGTGTGTGTGTGTGTGTGTGTAAAACAATGAAATAAATGATCAATTCTCAGCTTGTTAGTACTTGATAGATCCTTCCAACTATAGACACATAGGATTGACGAGCTGTGCGTGTGTGTATGTGTGTGTGTGTGTGTGTATAAAACAATGGAATAAATGATTAATTCTCGGTTTGTTAGTACTTGTTAGATCCTTCCAACTATAGACATAGTATTAACGAGCTCTCTCTCTCTTTCTGTGTGTGTGTGTATGTGTGTGTGTGTAAAACAATGGAATGAATTATCAATTCTCAGCTTCTTAGTACTTAGAGACGATGATTTAATGTCTTCTTTTGAATTTGGCTTTCGATATGGCCGTAGCACCAATGATCACCTTGTTAGCCTGGAAACATTTATTCGCAATGCTTTTATCAATAAGAAACATTTAGTAGTTGTTTTCTTTAGACCTATGATACAACATGGAGGTACGGAATAATGAATGACATACACGATCTGGGTCTAAAATGGCAGCCTGCCTTTTTTTCGTATCGAACTGACATTCAAACAGGGAATTCAAGAAGCAAATGGGTTCTACCCTCTATGATGCATACAAGCAAGAGATGGGTGTTTCCCAGGGCAGCATTTTATCTGTAACGCTTTTCCGCATCCAAGTTAATAATATTACCAAGTTATCACCGAATTGTATAAATCAATTTCTTTATTAAATACATGTATTCGGGTTCCGTTTCTTAGGTACAACGATACCTGAGGGTGCTTGATGTATATTCTATATTATTTCGAAACAGTACGTTCGGTTAATTATGTGCCGCACGCGCTAAGTGCTTTCTATGGGAAAACCCTAATACATGAATTGCACAGACGATGTAAAGCTACATTGTCTGTGTTTAAATGCCTCACAGTGAGATCAAATCGACCCATTAAGGAAGGTTTTGTCATTCTGTGGTAAATACCTCCAGGGGTAGAGGTATATGATTTATTTATTTATTTATTTATTTATTTATTTATTTATTTATTTATTTATTTATTTATTTATTATATGTATTTAAGTTATAGCTATTGTACTACTACGATTGTTTTCATATTTTTGTAGCTTCGACTTGCATAGTATAATGCTAATATTTTATATTCTTGTCTGTGACTTAGTTAAGGAACGTTGAGATGAAAATGAAATTGTATGATTGACAGGTTCACTTCTGAACCTGTTTATTATTTTGCAATGCAGGACTGATTTTTTTATAACTTGCCGTATATAAAGTCATTACTTGTTACCGTATATTCCCGTGTCTTGCATAGTACACGGTATTGGATGTATTTTCAGCTGATGATGATGGGAGATGACCATGGTGACTAGAACTGACTGTGGCAACTGTGCAGCAGATCCATGGGGAAAAAACTAATGGTAGCTGTGGAGATGATCATGGTGGTCAGGGTTGACGAGGTACCAGCCAAAGAACTAACCATGGAAGATGACCATGACGACTGTGGTGCTGGCCATAGCGACAGTGAAGCTGATGATATAGCTGGCAACGGAGCTGTTTGGACGGCGTCCGTGCAGTTGAGTGAAGTGTTACGAGTCAAACACTTAATGAAAGAATATGAAAATTTTGGTAATGCATCGGGATCTAAGATAAATCATGACAAAACAAAAATACTAAAAATAGGAAACTGGAGAGGGAATCACCTAGGATTGCCTCCCCCCCAATATAAAAAAACGGTTAAAGTCCTAGGTATATACTTTGGGAAAAATGAAGAAAAGGAAAACTATAAACAAATAATGGAAAAAATTAAGAAATAACTTGAAACCTGGGAACAAACGCCGCTATGTATTATGAAAAAAGCCCAAGTGGCAAAAACATTTTATATTCTAATAAAAATTATATAATTAGATCCATTGATTTCAATAACAAAGACTTGGAAAAAATAGATAATGATATAATTAAATATATATGGAATTATAAAACACATTATATTCATAACAGAAACATTATATAGGCCAATAGGAAATGGAGGACTAAACTTACCAAGTCCGGCTATAATAAAAATTTCCAATATAATAAATCGTCTCAAAATTATTAAAACAAATACAAGAATACCATGAGAGGGTTTATATTCATATTGGTTCGGATTTGTTCTTAAAAATAGCCTAGAAATATATAGAAATAATAAAATAATGAAACTATTAGAAGTACCTAAAAAATTCCAGCATACAAAAAGATATTATTGTAAAATACAGAGATATAAAAATTCTATGGAAGGCGGATCAAGGAAAAACATACCAAGTTATAAGGGAGTTATATTTTAAAAATTAAAGATGCAAAATAGAAAATGAAGTAGGGGCGTAAATTGGGGAAATATATGGGGGAGTATTAAATCATTGAAAATTCAAAGCATAAATTTTAAATTTCTGCACAACGCATGGCTGACGGGAGATGTAGCAAAAAGGAGGAATATGATAAAAAAATACACCAAAGTGCCCTATGTGTAAAAAATACGATTTTACGAAAAGACATGCTATAATAAACTGCTAAGCCATCAAAAACGAGAGTGGAGAAATTATTAGTATCATTAAAAATGGATGGGGTTTTCAAAAAAGGGAAATTATTATTCTTAGACGGGAAATACAACAGGTTAGATTACATGAAAATAATAAGTTTCATTTTAACCACTATGAAAAAATGTGGGCAAATTATTAGTATAAGACGTTAAAAGTAACATAAATGTAAATTTATAAACTTATAGATTTTTATATCCTTACAGGTAGCTCCACGCATGGAAAAGGTACGGGACAATGACGTCGCAGAGCAATATCACATGGCGTTACGTGAAGTGAGCAGGTCTGCGAAAGAGCCTCAGAAAACACCATGGGTGGACTTACATATCCACATATGGATATAAATTTTTCGAAATTTTATTAACTATTTAGGTAAATGCGGGTTGGTAGGGTCCAAATATAAAAAATGAAACTCTATCTCCCTAGCAACAAAATTTAAATAGCAAACACGGAACACCATAGCATACATTAAAAAACACTAGGCTAATTTTTTTTTTCAAATAGAGAAACCGTCTAACCTACAAATTCAAAAGCTTTAATATTAAATAATTGTAAACAATGTAATTTATATAAAGAATAAATTATATGCATCAATGGGGGGCACCGAGTGGCCAGTGGTCTAAAGCGCTGTCCGTTACGAATTACTGCCATCTCACCTCTGTCTGCGTGTGTTCGAGTCTAGGATTCGGCGAATGTGCATATGTGAGAAAGCTTGCCAGTAGCTAATCGTGGGTCGGTGGTTCTTATGTGATGATTTCATCTCAATAAATTTAATTTAAGACTCAATTAAACAGTTATCGATAGGGAAATCCCCGGGGATAGATGGACTCTAAAGTTCTAATAAAAAGGCTGTACAACTTTTTTTGTGTAAGTCCAAACATGGTTTTTTGTGAGGCTCTTCCGTGGGCCTGCTCACTTCCGTGGGCCTGCTCACTCAGTTTTCTAGATCATTGCCTATATTATATATACACCTATTAGCACTTGTCGTATCATAACATTCATACCTACTTCTTTCGTTCTTCCCATTCATGCTTTTATATGCATATATAATCTGGCTCTTATTTTTTGTTTAATTCTTTTTTTTAATTTATTTATATAATTTGGAATTTATGATAGAATTCCGTAGTGAGTCCATCTATTCCCCGGGATTTTCTATCGATAACTGTTTAATTGAGTCTTGAATTTCATTTATTGAGATGAAATCATCACATAAGTCTTTATGTACTGATGAGATCATCTCACATTTTACATCTTTTACGTAGTTATTTATTTGGTTTCTTTCTATATTTTGTTTTGTATACAAATCTTGATAATATTTTTTTAATCCTTTGTAAGATATCCCTTTTCCTTTTTAAAATTTGCCCTCCTACATCCATCATTACCTCTATTAATTTTATCCCTCCCTTTCTTAATTCTTCTCTTCTATTAATTCTTCTCGCTATTATGTAAAGATTTTAAAATTTACCAGCCCTTATTTCATGTCCGTTATTTTTTTTATTTTAATTTATTTAAGTTTTTTTTCTAATTCTTTCTTTTTTTTTCATCATTGATATTTCTATTTAAATGTAACTTGATTTCCCGTTCTTCCATATCCCTTAATTAACTTATCCTTTTTAAGTATCGTAGAGCCGTTATCTTAATTTTTTTATTTAAAGTATCCCACATTTTAATATATCTTTATGCTTACTTTTAAAAAAATCATATATGTTAGCTTTAATTTCTTTTATAAACTCTTCATTCTCTAAAATTCTTTTAATTCCAAAAACTACCCCATTTACTTCTATTTAAAATGTTAATGTTTAAATTTTATTAATTTATGATCTGATAATTTAATATTTTTTATGTTCAACTCTTTATACATTTCATAATTAAAATTATTCCCATAAAACCATATTTACTTCTTCTTTTTATGGGGGGGAGAGGTACACCAGACAGATTCCCTTTCCCTACTTAGCCGAAAAAAAATATCTAAAAGGTTTATGTGTGTGTTTGCCCCCTGATGTGTTGCTATGGTTTTTATTTATTTATTTTGATCCAAAAAAAAAATAATTTCCATTAAATTTTGTTGGGGCATTTTTTTTTGTTCCTAGTGTCTTCTGAAGGTTCATTCTGCAGATACGGTTTTATTTCCCTTATCGAAGTCATTACCCTTTATATACGAGTTAACCTTGGCTGGAGGTTCCCTATATCCTGTGTTTGCTATGTGTATTGGGCTTTTGTATAGTGCTATATATTGTTTTCCTGTTAGAACAGCCTGCTATTCCATATTCATCCAGTTTTCTACACTCTATCATATGCATCTCATTCTTCCTATAGCACTCTCCCCCTCTTTCATGCTTCATTTTATTCCATTCATAGATGCATATAATTTGTTAATTTATTTAATTTCTTTTATCTTTATTTTGAATTTAGAGGTCCGACGGTGTACTTCGACTTATTTAAAATTTTAAATCCTAGTGTTCTAGCGTGTGTTCGTAATGTTCCGTCTACTTTATCTAATAAAATTTTGTTGTTCGGATGATAGGGTCACAAAGCTTTTAAATCTGGACACTACCTCCCGACATTTTTTTCTAAAGTTCTAATAAAAGGGTCGTAAAATTTTTTTGTGTAATTTGTGTAAGTCCACATCTGGTGTTTTCTGATGCTCTTCCGTAGGCCTGCTCGCTTCGCGTGGCGCCATATGATATAGCCCTACGTTGTCCTTGTCCCTTACTTCTTCCATGCGTGGAGTTACCTGTAAAAAGAAATATAGTTGAATATTATATTTAGCTAAAAAGAGTTAAATAAAAACTATGTTTTATTTCCTTATGCTGATTATTTGGCCACATGTACTTATTGCAGTCAAGATAAAACTTATTGTTTTCATATATTCTAGTTTGTTACAATCTGCGTCCAGGTATAATAATTTCTCAATTTCGTATGCCCCATAATTTTTAAAAATGTTGATAATTTCCTCCCTCTCGTTTTTTTTTTAAATTTATTTTTTCGCATTGTATTATAACATGCTTCTTTGTAAATTCCAATTTTTTACATAACGGACACTTAGGTATAATCTTTATCATTCTTCTCCTTTTCACTATCTCTCCTGTTAACCATGCATTATGCAAAAAATTTTCAATTATACTTTGTATTTTTAACGAATTTATATTAGCCCATAATTTCCAGATATTTGTCCAATAACCCCGCACACTTCATTTTCAATCTTACATCTTTTGTTTTTAAAAAAAAGTTCTCTTATTATTTTATATGTATTAATCCCCCCCTATCAATATCTCTATATTTTAAAATAATTTCCTTTATATATTGTAAATTTTGGAACTCCAATCTAATTGTATTATATATGTATATTTTCCCTTACCCAATTTATACCCCTCCCCATGTATTATATCTTCGATTGTATATTCGCATAGATATATTTGTCTAGTTGCTCTTTGAATTCATGTTTCTTATATTTATTAGCTGTTAAGTAAACATTTATGATATGCATTTTTCCACTAATATATACAAAATTTTCCCGGCCAAATATTCTCCTTCCATTTTTCTTTCCGAGTTTATACCCCTATCATTTTTTTATTATCATCGCAACCCCTCCCCTTTTGTCTTTATGTTTATAATCGCTCTATATTACTATCCCGTTTATCTTTTCTTCTATCACTGCTATCAATTCCTTTATGAAGACATTCTGTGTCTCTTGTTTCAATATTATATCATATTTGTTTTCTTTACTTAATTTTAAAATATTTTCCTCATTTATTCCATTTACATGTACTGGAGGTTTTTTCCCTCCAATTTTCCACCAGGTAGCCGATTATGATATTCTATATTTTTAAGGATGTATTTTATTATTTCTAATAAGTTTAAGTTGAGTT
>JAEAOA010001547.1:435000-627500 GCA_016746295.1 Potamilus streckersoni
TCTGCAGATACGGTTTTATTTCCCTTATCGAAGTCATTACCCTTTATATACGAGTTAACCTTGGCTGGAGGTTCCCTATATCCTGTGTTTGCTATGTGTATTGGGCTTTTGTATAGTGCTATATATTGTTTTCCTGTTAGGACAGCCTGCTATTCCATATTCATCCAGTTTTCTACACTCTATTATATGCATCTCATTCTTCCTATAGCACTCTCCCCCTCTTTCATGCTTCATTTTATTCCATTCATAGATGCATATAATTTGTTAATTTATTTAATTTCTTTTATCTTTATTTTGAATTTAGAGGTCCGACGGTGTACTTCGATTTATTTAAAATTTTAAATCCTAGTGTTCTAGCGTGTGTTCGTAATGTTCCGTCTACTTTATCTAATAAAATTTTGTTGTTCGGATGATAGGGTCACAAAGCTTTTAAATCTGGACACTACCTCCCGACATTTTTTTCTAAAGTTCTAATAAAAGGGCCGTAAAATTTTTTTGTGTAAGTCCACATCTGGTGTTTTCTGATGCTCTTCCGTAGGCCTGCTCGCTTCGCGTGGCGCCATATGATATAGCCCTACGTTGTCCTTGTCCCTTACTTCTTCCATGCGTGGAGTTACCTGTAAAAGGAAATATAGTTGAATATTATATTTAGCTAAAAAGAGTTAAATAAAAACTATGTTTTATTTCCTTATGCTGATTATTTGGCCACATGTACTTATTGCAGTCAAGATAAAACTTATTGTTTTCATATATTCTAGTTTGTTACAATCTGCGTCCAGGTATAATAATTTCTCAATTTCGTATGCCCCATAATTTTTAAAAATGTTGATAATTTCCTCCCTCTCGTTTTTTTTTTAAATTTATTTTTTCGCATTGTATTATAACATGCTTCTTTGTAAATTCCAATTTTTTACATAACGGACACTTAGGTATAATCTTTATCATTCTTCTCCTTTTCACTATCTCTCCTGTTAACCATGCATTATGCAAAAAATTTTCAATTATACTTTGTATTTTTAACGAATTTATATTAGCCCATAATTTCCAGATATTTGTCCAATTAAAACCCACACTTCATTTTCAATCTTACATCTTTTTTTAAAATAAAAAGTTTTCTTATTATTTTATATGTATTAATTTCCCCCCTCCCATACGATATCAATATCTCTATATTTTAAAATAATTTCCTTTATAACTTTTTTGTGCTTCAATCGTTTTACTAATTATATTATTTCTGTATATTTCCTGTTTATTTTTTTAGTGTATATCCAAACCAATATAAATAAATTCCTTCCAATGGTTTCATAGTTTTATTTATAATTACTTTACAACGTTCTATAATATTTGCAACTTTTTTTAAAACTGGACACGGTAAATTTAATCCCCTTTCTCCATTGCTCTGTACAGAGTTTCTTTCTGAATATAGTTTTAGAATCACATATGTAATTAATTATTTCATTATCCATTTTCTTTAAATAATTATTGTTAAAATCAAATGATTTTAAAACATAATTTATATTGGAATATAAATACGTTTTTGATATGTGTGCTCTTTCCAATATATTTCGTGGCAATTGTGCCCAGATTTCAAGTGACTTTTTAATTTTATTTATTATTTGATTATAGTTTTCCTTATCTTTATTTTGCCCAAGATATACTCCAAGGGCTTTTAACGTTTTATTGATATATTGATTGGGGCGGGCGGGGGACACCAGACAGATAGCCCCCCCCCACTTAACCGAAAAAAAATTATCTACAAAATTTATGTATTTTTGTATTCCCCCTGATATGTAGCTATGTTTTATTTATTAAATTTTATCAAAAAATTTATTTTTAAAAAAAAATTGTTGGGGTATTTATTTGTCCCTAATGTTTTCTAAAGGTTCATTCTTCCGATCAAGCTTAAATTTCCTTATTGGAGTCATTTCTCTTACGTTATTAGTTAACCTTGGCTAGAGGTTTCCAATGACCTGGGTATATTATATGTTTGGTGCTATTGAATGTTGCTATATTATGGGGGGGTGTTAGGACAGCCATCTATATCATATCCTCCCGAGATGTCTATTTCATTATATGCATCTCATTCTTTCTTTCTCATCCTCTCTTTCTTCCACTCAATCATTTATTCATTCCATTGATGCATATAATTTATTCTTTATATAATTTGTATTATTTAAAATTAATTAGAATTAAAGCTTTTGAATTGGATGTTAGACGGTGCGCTATTTGAAAAAAAAGTTAGCCAATTGTTTTTTAATGTTATGTTATGGTGTTCCGTCTCCTTTGTTATTTAAATTTTGTTGCTAGGGAGATAGGGTTCAAAATTTGGACCCTAACTCCCCGCATTTACCTAAATCCTTAATTTATTTATTAACATTCATGTTACTTTTAACGTCTTATACTAATAATTTGCCCACATTTTTTCATAGTGGTTAAAATGAAACTTATTATTTTCATGTAATACAACCTGTTGTATTCCCCGTCTAAGAATAATAATTTCTCGATTTTGAAAACCCATTATTTTTTAATGATACTAATAATTTCTTCTCTCTCTCGTTTTTGATGGCTTGGCAGTTTATTATATCATGTCTTTTCGTAAAATCGTATTTTTTACACATAGGGCACTTTGGGATATTTTTTTTTATCATATTCCTCCTTTTTGCTACATCTCCCGTCAGCCATGCGTTGTGCAGAAATTTAAAATGCATGCTTTGAATTTTCAATGATATAATACTCCCCCATAGTTTCCATATATTTCCCCAATTTACGCCCCTACTTCATTTTCTATTTTGCATCTTTAATTTTTAAAATATAACTCCCTTATAACTTGGTATGTTTTATATATATAGACACACACACACATATATATTATATATATATATATATATATATATATATATATATATATATATATATATATATATATATATATATATATATATATATATATATATATATATCATTATCTATTTTTTTCCAAGTCTTTGTTATTGAAATCAATGGATCTAATTATATAATTTATATTAGAATATAAATATGTTTTTGCCACTTGGGTTCTTTCCATAATACATAGCGGCGTTTATGCCCAGGTTTCAAGTGATTTCTTAATTTTTTCCATTATTTGTTTATAGTTTTCCTTCATTTTGCCCAAAGTATATACCTAGGGCCTTGACCGTTTGTTTTTTTTTTATAAGGGGGGGGGACCCTGGGCGATACCCTCTCCAGTTTCCTATTTTTAGTATTTCTGTTTTGTATTGATTTATCTTAATTCCCGATGCATTACCAAAATTTTCATATTCTTTCATTAAGTGGTTAAAGAATTCGGGTTTCTTATAAAGTTGTGCAATCATCTGCATGTTGTAGCATTTTAATTTCATTTTTCAAATTTGATATCTGTATTCCTTCTATACTATTATTTTTCCTTATTTTTATACTTAGAATTTTTATTGCTATTACGTATAAAAACATCGATAGTGGACATCATTGTCTCACTGATCTTTGTATGTCAATTTTGTCTGTGGTAGCTCCATTTACCTGTACTCTAGCAGTTATATCTTTATACAGGAATTTAGTCCATTTTCGGAAATTTTTTTCCGAAACCAAATTTTTCAAGTACTTTCTCTATATAGTTATGCTCAATTCGGTCAAAAGCTTTTTCTTGATCTATTAGCACCATGGCGCCAATCTTATTTCTCATCTTAACATATTCAATAATTGTTTTTATATTTAAAATATTGTTTTGAATGTCTCTTTTTGATCCACATGTTTGATTTACATTTATTATTTTATCAATATAGTTTTTAAGCCTATTGGCTAATATTTTGCTTAAACTTTTTTAATCAATATTTAGGAGGGAAATGGGCTTCCAATTTTTTAGATCCTTTCTTTCCCTTTTCCCTTTATAAACTAGTGATATTACCAATTCCCTCATTGAGTCTGTCGTTCTGTTATCCGATAAAAATATTATTACACAAAAGTTCTAGAATCGGCGTTAACTCACTTAGGAATTTATGATAGAATTCCGCAATGAATCCATCTCTTCCCGGGGATTTCCCTATCTAGAGTTGTTTTATTGCATTTTTAATTTCGTCTATGGAGATAATATCATCACATAAGTCTTTATGTACTGATAAGATCAGCTCACATCTAACATCTTCTAAATAATTATTTATTTGGCCTAATGTTATATTTTGTTTGATAAAGAGTTCTTGATATTAATTCTTAATCCTATTTCAAATATCTTTTTTATCCTTTAAAATTTCTCCTTCCTTATCCCGAATATCTTCAATAATTTTCATCCCCCTCTTTTCTTCACTCTTTCCTTTTATTTAGGCCTTTAGCTGTTGTATATAGATTCGAAAATTTCCCTGCTCTTTTTTGATTTCCATTCTCTTTATCTAAATTTATTTGTTTTAGTTTGTCTTCTAAATTCTTTTTTGACTCTTCAGTTATATTTCTATTTAGTTGTAATTTAATTTCTTTTTCTTCCATTTTCCTTAATTCTTTTATTAATTTTGAGTGTCGTATTGCTACTTTCTTAAAATCTTTCTTTAAGTTATCCCACATTATTATATTTTCATGTTCCTTTTTTAAAAACCCGTTATTTTCTCTTTAATTTCGTTTATAAAATCCTTATTTTCTAAAACTTTTTTATTCAATTTCCATATACCCCTTCCCCATCTACTTCTATTTACAATTTGAATATCTAAATTTATTAATTTGTGATTTGAAATTTTTACATTCGTTATTTTTTAGTCTTTGTGTATTTTATGATTAAAATTATTTGCATAAAACCTATCTAATCTACTCCCCAGTTTATTCCCATGTTCAAAAGTGAATTCTATTCTTGGTAGGTTCATAAGTATATATATATATATATATATATATATATATATATATATATATATATATATATATATATATATATATATATATATATATATATATATATATATATATATATATATATATGTATGTATAAAGAATACAAATCATATGGCGAATAACAACCCTCTCAAGCGTACTGGATCCACCAAGGGATCATGTTTGTCAGGGATTAATTAAAATAGATGCAATAAACTGACGACGAACAGTACGAAACTAGCAACTAACTAGCCTAAGCGCTTTCGACTCTTAATGAGTCTTTTTCAAAGGCAAATACAAAACATAGTTACGACAAACAAATAAACACAAAAACGTTGCGTTTGTAAACCTCTACAGTTCTATCTTCAATTGTGCTAAAACTATAAATACAACCAGCTTGTATAGACTAGTTGCGGAAACTGAAAACGTTGTATAATTCCCTAAAAGTCTACAAGCCAAAGCGACATCTTTTTACTTTGTGTACATATGTAACGCAGATTATATCCCAGATATATATATATATATATATATATATATATATATATATATATATATATAAATATATATATATATATATATATATATATATATATATATATATATATATATATATATATATATCTTACAATTTGTATTTTTCCAAAAGTTTTATTTTATCGTTTGTTGTTAGTTTCCCATTTCTATCAATTAGGTTACCTATCCAGTTATAGTCCCCACCTCCATCATCATGTTTCCATTGAGTATGTTCCTAAATACTTATCTAATTTATCTATAAAATCAATTTTGTATATTTATTACCCGGCAAATATATATTTATAATATGTATATTTTCAACTATTAGGTGTAGAAGCCTCTGCTTAAAGAAGTTACTTTCTGTTTTCCTCTCCCATTTTATATTTTTAGTACTTTTTAGAAAAATAGCACCCACCCCCTTAACATCATCAAATTTTGCTTCACTATTTATTAATATTCCATTTAATCCATCTTCTATATATGCAATTATTTGTTTCGTAAATCTAATGCGGGTCTCTTGTTTTAAAATTATATCATAATCCTTTTCTTTACATAACTCGTTATTTTTTTCCTTATTAATACCATTTACATTTATTGATGCTATTTTGAGGTTTTTTTCCCTCATTTCTCCCTTCGTGTGGCCGATACATTTCTACGTTTAGAGTAGATTTTGTATATTTAAAATTTAATTATTTAAAGGCTATTAAAGGTTAAGAGAAGTTAATTAAATATTTGATAAATTATTGAGTGGGCAATCCAGGGTGATTCCCTCTACAGTTACCTATTTTTAGTATTTCTGTTTTATCATGATTAATTTTTGACCCCGATGTTTTTCCAAAGTTTTCAAATTCCTCCATCAAGTGTTTGAAGGAATTGGGGTTTCTTATAAAGTTTGTACAATCGTCGGCCTGTTGTAGCATTTTGAATTCGTCTTTAAAATTGGGTATCTGCATTCCTTCTATCCTATTATTACTCCTTAGTTTAATATTTAAGATTTCTATTGCTATTACATATAATAGCATAGACAGTGGGCAGCCTTGCCACGATGATCTTAGTATTTCAAATTGTTCTGTGATCGCTCAATTTACCTGTATTCTGGCAGTTATATCGTTATACAGGATTTTGGTCCAATTACGGAAGTTTTCTCCAAAAGCAAATTTCTCTAGTACTTTCTCTATGTAGTTATATTCAATCCTATCAAAAGGTTTTTCCTGATCAACTAGCACCATAGCACCAGTCTTGTTATTTATTTTAAAATATTCAATTATAGTTTTAATATTTAAAACATTATTTTGTATATCCCTACCTTCCGACTTACAAGTTTGATTTTCATTAAAAAAAATTGTAGACATACAATTTTTAACCCTATTTGCTAGAATTTTACTTAGTATTTTATAGTCTATGTTTAGGAGGGAGATGGGCCTCCAATTTTTTAGGTCCTTCCTATCCCTTTAGCCTTGTATATTAAAGTTATAACCCCTTCCCTCATTGAGTCTGTCATTTTATTGTTGGATACAAATATATTATTATATAAAAGTTCTAGAATCTGTGATAACTCATTTTGGAATTTAGAATAGAATTCCGCAGTGAGTCTATCTCTCCCCGGGAATTTCCCTATCGATAACTGTTTAATTGAGTCTTGAATTTCATTTATTGAGATGAAATCATCATATAAGTCTTTATGTACGGATGAGATCATCTCACATTTTACATTTCTAAATAGTTATTAATTTGGTTTGTTTCTATATTTTGTTTTGTATACAAATATTGATAATATTTTTTAATCCTTTCTAAAATATCCTTTTTCCTTAATGACATTTGCACTCCTACATCCATAATTTCCTCTATTAATTTCATCCCTCCCTTTCTTAGTTCCTCTCTATTATAATTACTTTTCGCTATTGTATAAAGATTTCAAAATTTACCAGCCTTTATTTCTTGTTTTTTTTTTTTTCATTTTTAATTTGCTAAAGCTTGTTTTCTAGTTCTTTCTTTGTCTCATCATTAATATTTCTATTCAAGTGTAATTGTATTTCCCGTTCTTTCATATTCCTTAATTCATTTAACCTTTTTGAGTATCGTAGAACCGTTTTTTTTAAATTTGTACTTTATGTTCATTATTTAAAAACTCCTTTATCTTAATTTAAAAACTCCTTTATCTTAACTTTAATTTCTTTTACAAATTCATCATTCTCTAAAATTCTTTTATTTAATTTTCAAAAACCTCTCTGAAGAAAACTATCACATATGTCTAGCTCTAAAATACACATTTATTATGTTGTTTTTCTTTTATTAACTATAACGTTCGATACCGTCTATAGGTAAACTCGTTTACACTCCAAGCTTAATTATTGCACAAACAGGTACGCCAAGTTTGAGGATTACGGGTACCAATTTAAGTCCGCTACATCTGTTTTGAGAACTTATCTAAACACCTGCGGGCGGGAAGAGGTCACTCCGACACTCTTCCTGAGTATCCCAAGCTAAGAATTTGACGGGCATTGTATTTTTATAATTGCCGCTAGTTGACTTTGTAAACACCTAGGACACCAAACCCTCTTACATAATTGGTAAATTCCTTTAATTACGACAATTGATTAGATGTAAGCTGAAAAGTTGGGGTAGAAAAGATTTCCTCCCGAAATATACATTTTGAGGAAGACTAAACTATTTTTCGCTAAGTTGGAATAATAGCGTTACGGATTTTGCACTACGAGTAGTAAACCCTATTGCTTACATTTACTTACCTTTACCGCGCGCAGGATAAGAATTTACTAAATTGGGTAATTGAATAAAAGGATTAGAACTGTTTTTTTTTTAATTTGATTGGTATCTGGTAAACATCTCAAAACACAAACTTGCCACTACCTACGGAGTCTTTGTTATTTAGAGATTTACGGGGACTTTCGGACTACAATCAAACAGCTTAATGAGCCAGACTTTAGTAGGGTGCGTTTAATTATATTTGAGCGAGCGTTCACACACTAATTGAGTACTATCATTTTGAATATACAAATACACACACACACACACACACACACACACATATATATATATATATATATATATATATATATATATATATATATATATATATATATATATATATATATATATATATATATATATATATATATATATATATATATTGTAATAGGAAGTACACAATCATTTAATAGATATTTCCCTGCTAATGAACACAAGTAATATGATTTTATTAATAATTTTGTCAAACAAGTAAGAAAATATTCAATGGAAAACATTATTATAGGACGAGATGTAAATTGGTTGGGAGTGAAATTGATAGAACGGGGCCTCTAACTACAAATGACAGGGTAGCAAAAGGATATGGTCACACTAGAGCGCATTCACACTAGGGCGCGGAGAAAAAAAATGAAGTTCAACGTGATTTAATTGCCCTCACGTTTGAATACTTACAGTCATATATTGTGTTTTATTATATTAATATTCTTTTTACAAATATCCATAATTATTTTTTTTTATCAGGTGTCCCTATTTGACATGTTTTGAATTGGCTAGTTTTTCAAAGTTATACAGGGGTTACATTTTGGGGGTTTACTCCCGGAGCCGTCAAACGCAAGGCCTAATTAAATGTTTTGCCGTGTTTTTTGCAACGTAACACATGTTTTTACAACAAAGACCCGAACCCGTCTTAACCAAATAAACATAAGCCGACTAGTTCTAAGAGGACTAAAATATTTTTGGCGCTCTAGTGGGGTTAAGCTCTAATGGAGGGCGCGCTAAGGAGACTTTACCCGCAAAAGGGATAATGGAGAAATTTCTAAACAAACACAATTTAAAAGATATTTATAGATTATTAAATTTACCACGATTAGAATTTACTTTTAAATATGGGAACAATTTGGAAAGCCGCCTCGATAAATTTCATGGTACCAATTTTAATTTCAAAACATATAAAGAAACAAATATAACAAGTTTTAAATTATTAGACCACAAATTAATAAACTTCAAAATTACAATTTTAAATAGGGGTAGATGGGGGAAGAGTTGTTTGTAGTTAAATAAGAGTTTTAGAAAATAAGGATTTTATAGATGAAATTAAACAGAAAAAAATAAAATAATTTTTAAATACAGAACATAAAGATATACTAGCAATGTGGGATGGGTTAAAGAAAAAATTTAAATTAATAGCTTTGAAACATTCAAAAAGATTAAATGAACTACAAAAAATGGATGAAAAATAAATTAATTTACTACTAAATAGAGATATTAGGGATGAAATAAGAATCAGAGAGAAAATTAAAACAAATCAAGAAAGAAAAAATAATGGAAATGAAATTAGGGTGGGAAAATTCTCAGACCTGTACACACAAACAAAAAAACATTTATAGAAGAGAAGAATTAAGAAAGGGAGGGTTGAAAATAATGGAAGAAATATTAGATGAAAAGGGACAAATATTAAAAAATTAAAAAGATATCTTAAATACAATTCAAGTATACTATATGGAATTATACACTAGTCAAGAGATAAATACTAAATTAATAAAAGATTATTTAAAAGATATTAAATGTGAGATGATCTCATCAGTACATAAAGACTTATGTGATGATTGCATCTCTATAGACGAAATTAAAAATGCAATAAAACAAAACTTTCGATAGGGAAATCTCCAGGTAGAGATGGATTCACTGCGGAATTCTATCATAAATTCCAATGTGAGTTATCGACGATTTTGGGATTTTTATATAATAATATATTTTTTAATAATTATAAAATGACAAACTCAATGAGGGAAGGGATTATAACATTAATATAATAGGGAAAGGGAGAAAAAAATGACTTACAAAATTGGAGGCCCATCTCTCTCCTAAATGCGGATTATAAGATACTAAGTAAAATTTTAGCGAATAGGATAAAAAATGCATGCCTACAATAATTAACAAAAATCAAACTTGTGGAGCTAAAGGGAAGATATACAAAGTAATGTTTTAAATATAAAAACGATACTTGAGTATTTTACAATAAATAATAAAACTGGCGCTATGGTGCTAGTAGACCAGGAAAAAGCTTTTGATAGAATTGAACATAACTACATAGGAAAATTATTTTTTTTAAAACTTGGATTAGGAAAAAAATATTCGATATTGGACTAAAATCCTGTATAATGATATAACTGTCAGAATACAGGTAAATGGAGCAATCACGGAAAAATTTGAAATAAAAAGATCAATGAGGCAAGGATGCCCACTGTTCATGCTATTATACGTAATAGCTATCGAAATTCTAAGTATTAAAATAAGGAACAATAGCTAAATAGAAGGAATACATATACCTAATTTTGAAAGATGAATTTAAAATGCTACAACATGCAGACGATTGTACGAACGTTATAAGAAACCCTAATTCCTTCCAACACTTAATGAAGGAATACGAAGATTTTGGTAAAGCATCAGGGTCAAAAATCAATCATGATAAAACGGAGATATTAAAAATAGGAAACTGGAGACGGAATCACCCTGGATTGCCTCCACAATACATTAAGAAAACGGTAAAAGACCTAGGGATGGGGGGGGAACAATGAAGAACTCGAAAACTATAAACAAATAATAAATAAGATCAAACAAGCACTAGAAATCTGGGCACCTATGCCAATTAGTTTAATGGAAAGAGCACAAGTAGCTAAAACGTATTTATACTCAAATATAATCTATGTCCTAAAATCCTTTGATATCAATAATAAAAGTTTAGAAAAATTGGATAATGAGATAATAAACTATATATGGGACTATAAAACACATTATATACAGAAGGATTCTATGTATAGGGCCATGGAAAAAGGCGGTTTAAACTTACCATGTCTAATTCTAATTAAAACCACTAACATTATAGAACGTATTAAAAACATTAAACCCAAAACTGTAAAACCTTGGGAAGGTCTATATTTCTATTGGTTTGGGTACACTTTATTTAAAAAAAAATGAAAAAAACAGGAATAATGCCATCAGCAAAATAATTGAAGTACCCCAAAAATTACAATATATAAAAGATATATCATGTAAATATAGAGAAATTGAAATTGTATGGGGAAAAAATTAACACCTATAAAACTTTGAAACCTTCTTAATAAAAATAAAAAAATGTAAAATTGAGAATGAAGTGGGGGGTAAACTGGCTAAATATTTGGAAACTATGGGCAAAGATAAAATCACACTTAAAATACAAAGCATAATTTTTAAATTCTTACATAACGCGTGGTTAACTGGGGATGTAGCTAAAAGAAGAAAGTTAATAAAAATGATACCAAAATGTCCCTTGTGTAAAAAAAAGCAGAATACACAAGGAAACATGTTTTAATAAAATGTGAAATGATAAAAACTGAGAATGAAGGAATAATTAATATCTTAAAAAACGGATTATATCAAGCAGAAAAGTTATTATATTTAGATACTAATTGTAATAAAAACCGAATAGATGCAAGTAATAAGTTTTATTATAAATACAATGAATAGATGTGTCCGAAAGTAATTCTTAATCCGCTCTAATTTACAGGTGATTTTAATTCAAGGGCAAGGTTCGAACTGTACTTACGGTATTTTTTAATAAGAGCGGTTGCAATTAGAGGAAGAATCTATCGATTTTAGATAGCTTATAATTCTGTAAGAAATAATTAGTGTGAGCAAAATTGACACTGATTACCCGGAAATGGTGTCAACAGGTACGTAGCAACCGGTCTGAATACAACCGAATTTGATTGGTTAATAATTTGATTGGTTGAATGTTATGACCATTTTCATTCGCTTCCGGTCTCTATATAAGCTAAAGAAAACTTTTATCTTAGCATACATTTCAGCGATTCAGGTATGTTTTGGGTTATCAACGTTTCATAAAATATAACATGACTTTTTGATTGTCTTTATTATCTATACCTGGTTTCGTCTTGTTTCGTCTGGTTGCTTTTGTTGCGCGAAATTCTGATAGTCACACAAATAATTAAATTCGAAAAAAATATATAAAAAAACACCACCCTTTTATAATTGTAACTCAACATTATTTCTCTTATATTTCAGGTGCCAGAAGTGTTTAGAATTGTGCCTATTTATCCATCAGCAAAATCTGCAATCGAAAATAAGGCAGGGATATCGATCTGTTTTTCTTCAAGCCAGTGGGTTCATTCTTGTGTTCTTCTTACAATTTAATTTTGCTGGACAATATGAAGGAAGAAATAGCATCAGCGGTGGTGTTCATGTCCCGTTTGATCCGGCTGAACGTTAGCATAACAACGGAAAAGGCAGAGAAATTTTCTGACCACTTGACGGAACTTCTTTTGGAAAAATTCAAGAATCATTGGTATGCAGAAAATCCTCAAAAAGGACAGGCATATCGCTGTATTCGTATCACCCCAGTATCGCCAGTAGATGCACTACTAAACCAAGCTGCTACTTTGAGCGGTCTGAATTACAGTGATCTCCATTTACCCACGGAATTAACACTTTGGATAGATCCTCAGGAAGTGTCTTGCAGGTAAATATTTCATTGCATGAATACCAACGGTCCTGGCAGGGGAGGTTTTTTTCATTTTTTTTAAATATTTAATCTGTAGGGTTGTGTGGTTGAAATGGCAGCGAATGTTCAATGTCTAGGGACGGGTATTTTGTACTGAGGCAGAAGTTTTGATTGATACGGGTTTTTGGATCGAATATTTTGTAAAACATTACCAGATAAAACCATATTGATTATTGCATAAAAGAAGATAGAATAGAAATGGTAAACTCTTAAGCAAAATCACAGCTGCAATTATTTCCAATCTTCAGCAAAAGTACTTCTGCATTTTTATATCCAAAATCGGTTAGTAGAAGAAAATGTAGACAAGTTGTTTTCTACTTTTTTTCAGACATAGGGTGGAGAACAATTATATAAATCAGCAGTTCATGCATGAACGTCAGCTTTGTCATTCATTTGGATCTGGTCGCTTACTGCAAGCTGATAAATTTATTTTTAGAATATTCTTGTATCCAGACGTAAACATAATCATTCTTTCATTAATTCATAATGTTCAATATTTTAGAACACATTTCATTCTTAATATTAACCCTGTCGGAACAAAATGCTTTGGTGTTTTTCTCCTTTAAATAGTCCAATTTTTTGACCTGGTAGAGATTATTGGACTTCATTATTTTCATATCTGCAATACACTCTAGTTGAATAATTAAATCACTAGTGGATATCGACTGAATACATACACAATGGTTTGGGTTCAAATTTTACTTAGTCTCTACTGCACACAGATCTAAACACCTGATAGAGTATTATATAAAAATAACGAACTTAATTCAGTGATATGCGATTTAAACATCTTTAAGGGCAAGATCAGTTTCAAATTTGTTTCAAGGATTTGGTTAATTTTTTTGTTGTTGTTTTGAATCTGTTTCCTACATATGGTGACGAATTTTGTTCATACCGGGGATGAATCATGAAGTTGAGACAGTTAATTAAGACACTTTTTTCTTGTTTTTTGACTAGCTAATCTGGTTAAGGACTCGGTGGTATAAAAAATTGGATTTCTTATTAATGATTTGGTTAAGATTGTTTTTTTTTCTCTTCATTTTCATGTATTCCAAACTCTTGATGGATGCGCAAACCATATGGACAATTATGAGTGTTAAGCTCTGTCGAAAGTTAATCATTTTTTTAACGTAGCTTTAACAATTCTTCAGTCATATCACCTCGATGTCTGCCGTGTGACAGTTTATAGTGATATCTAGTACTGGGGCATCATGCCGCAGACTTATAGCATGATGTCCCACCCAGTCACATTATCCTGACACAAGGCCGACTATTCCTAACACTAAACTCTTAATACTGAGTGCCAAGCGAGGAAGCTGTTAGTACCATGTTCGTAAGTCTTTGTTATGACTCGACCGGGGATAGAACCCACGACTTCCCGCATCCCAGGCGGACGCTCCAACCACTAGGCCACCGGAGCGGTTAAGCTCTGTCGATATATTGACAGCTTTTTTTAATCAAATAGCTCTGTCGATATAGTGATGCATACTTTCCACATCATTACAAGATGTGAAGAATAGATGGAGAATAATACTTTATATAAGTTAATGTAAAACAGTCATTACAATTTTTTTATCTTAAAGTTGAGATTCTTCTCAGTTGTCAGTCATATGCACTAATTTTGTCAGATTTCCAAAAGCCTATGATTGTGCCCGTTATACAAAATTATATAAGGTGGTTGTGTCCACTCCAGATGGAGGAGGTTGATATATATGAATGTAAAGGAGACATTCCAAACTTTTTTGTATGATTTAAATGTATTATTGATCACTTCTACATGGTTTCCTCTTGCTTCACGTCTTGTCTGCATGGAATGAATTTAAAGGTAATACTTCCAGTGTATCACGCATTAAAATGTTTTATTCAAATTCTGGTTGGTGGTAATTGTTTCTTTTATGCCGAGAGTAAAAAGAGTAACCACCAATTTTGAGATACGGCATTTCTTGCCGTAACTGCAAAACATCTTTTCTCAAATATTGCTGTTGTTATAGCTTTAATCCGCTGACTGACTAGCCGAAAAAATAGCGTAGATGAATATTTGACCTAGAACTCGCCATAAGAATTCCGAGACGCCTGACTACACAAATCTCGCGACCCGCGCGTCGATGACTTCAGGGTTCAACTTGTCACCAAATATAAGCAATTAACAATTTCTAATGTAGCCGTGGGAAAACAAATGGATCGTATAAATGAAAAGTCGCTTAATATTTACAACACTGATAATTGATCCTACCGGCTTTCTTTTGTTTGACGTGATTTGATTTGCCGCGAATTTGGTAACCTAGCCCAATATGCAGTCAAGCGGTAACAGGATGTAAATGTATACACGAAGAGGGGCCAGACTCAAGTGTTCAATACACCGGGAGGGCATGATTGGCAAGAAAAGGTAGAAATAATGATTAAAGAACCAAAATTAGAACTAGCTCGACCTTTTTAAAAAGCACTTGTCCTAGACTAGCGACATAAAAAATTTTACTTGCCCTAATTCAAAAATGACTAGTCCAGGACATCAGGCTATGGGATTAACTCAATCTATGCCCATTTGGGTTTGAGTCTCAGGTTCAGCCGTAGTCGATAGGTGAGAAAGTTGCCACTAGCTTCTCATGGGTTGATAGCCCTTAATGTGTTTTCCCGGCTTCTGCTGCGACCAGTTATACTGGCTGCCATGTTTAGTTTGTCTTGTTGAGAAAAGGCGTTAAACCCAAAACATAATAAATTTGAATCCTAAGAAATCAAGGGATATCTGCAACTATAATTGTAAGTTACATTTTTATGAATATGTCTATTTAATGAGTTATTATTAGAACATACTAATTTTAAGGTTTAATCCATTTTAATGATTGTTTCTTATTAGTAAAAGTGCCTGCAATGTTGTGTTGAAGTGCACTTTGTTGAGGATAATGTAGTTTTGTAAGTATTAATCTGAGTTTACATCTTTGGGTATCATCATTTTTTTTTATTTTTACCATCCGTTTAAAATTACTGAAAATATTTGCTATGAACAGTATCTTAATTTTTTTTATCTTTACATTGATGGGATGTATATTGAATTTCATTGCTAGTATGAGTAAAATAATAAAATATAATAGTGACACACAATCAAAATAATAAAAAAAAAATAAAAAAAGCTACTGTTATGGTTGTTGAGGACAGATAAGATTTAATTTTACTTTGCAAATATGTGCAGTAAAAGTGTTAATGTTTTATTAGTTATTATTTGACACAGTCACTAGTAAACGGTGCATGATACTTAACTGAAAGAAATAGGACATCATTATTTCCATAATTTTTAGCAATTTCTACATAGTACCATCCTTTACCTGAATATACTTCAAGAGATGGCTAGTTTTGTAGAGTATAAAAAACTGTTGAGCTTGGCATATCAACAGTTGTAATAACTTTCTGAGTGTCAGAATGAGGCAACATTCTGAGTGTCCGAATGAGGTAATAATAGGTCTATTTAAGTTGCTATCATTTTGCTCTTGGTAATTTCCTATCACCATGTAAACTAAACAAGGTCGGACTAATCTTTGTGGAGATTGTCAAAAACCTTGCAACTGAGTGGCCATTGAAAGAATACAAAAATCAACATTATTTTCTTAGGTGTATTTGTACGGGTGATAACAGTTGATTAAAAATATGAATTTCATTCTTCTTTACAGATTTGGTGAAACCCATGGAGCATCCTGCATGTTGACGTCTTTTAAAGATGGCAAGCTTCAGACCTATGCACACAGAGTAGACATTAGAGAACTAGTGGAGGAACAAAAAAAGCGAGATAATAAACACATTAACATTGTCACCACACGTACTAATATGCCACAACCACAGTATCCCCAGAACCTTCCTTTTTATGAACCTCCATTTCCAACTTACCCGTATATACCAATTTACTCCGAAACCCAACCACTGTATCCCCAGAGCCTCCCTTGTTATCAACCTCCATTTCCAACTTACCCGTATATACCAATTTACTTCGAACCAATTTCATTCGAAACTACTCAGCAATGTGCAGGGTTCAACCCAAATCCTTTCTATATTGACAACAATAAGAAAAATTACCGTTGGGTTCGAGGCAAAAAACAGAATAGAGCTGATCATGTCAATGTAGGTAGAAAATGTAGTACAAAATTCAGTAATAAGCAGCAGACTCATCCTGTATTAGTAGGTACTACATGTAGTACAAATTCAAATTGCAGTAATAAGCAGACTGATCCTGTGAAAGTAGGTACTACATGTAGTACAAATATCAGTAATAAGCAGACTGAACCTGTGAAAGTAGGTACTACATGTAGTACAAATTGCAGTAATAAGCAGACTGATCCTGTGAAAGTAGGTACTACATGTAGTACAAATATCAGTAATAAGCAGACTGAACCTGTGAAAGTAGGTACTACATGTAGTACAAATTGCAGTAATAAGCAGACTGGACCTGTGAAAATAGGTCCTACATGTAGTACAAATTGCAGTAATAAGCAGACTGGACCTGTGAAAGTAGATACTACATGTAGTACAAATTCAAATTGCAGTAATAAGCAGACTGATCCTGTGAAAGTAGGTACTACATGTAGTACAAATATCAGTAATAAGCAGACTGGACCTGTGAAAGTAGGTCCTACATGTAGTACAAATTGCAGTAATAAGCAGACTGGACCTGTGAAAGTAGGTACTACATGTAGTACAAATTGCAGTAATAAGCAGACTGGACCTGTGAACAAAGGTACAAATTGCAGTAATAAACAGACTGGTCCTGTGAAAGTAGGTACTACACGTAGTACAAATTGCAGTAATAAGCAGACTGGACCTGTGAAAGTAGGTACAAATTGCAGTAATAAACAGACTGGTCCTGTGAAAGTAGGTACTACATGTAGTACAAATTGCAGTAATAAGCAGACTGGACCTGTGAAAAAAGGTACAAATTACAGTAATAAGCAGACTGGACCTGTGAAAATAGGTCCTACACGTAGTACAAATTCAAATTGCAGTAATAAGCAGACTGATCCTGTGAAAGTAGGTACTACATGTAGTACAAATATCAGTAATAAGCAGACTGGACCTGTGAAAGTAGGTCCTACATGTAGTACAAATTGCAGTAATAAGCAGACTGGACCTGTGAAAGTAGGTGCATGTAGTACAAATTGCAGTAATAAACAGACTGGTCCTGTGAAAGTAGGTACTACATGTAGTACAAATATCAGTAATAAGCAGACTGGACCTGTGAAAGAAGGTCCTACATGTAGTACAAATTGCAGTAATAAGCAGACTGGACCTGTGAAAGTAGGTACATGTAGTACAAATTGCAGTAATAAACAGACTGGACCTGTGAAAGTAGGTACTACATGTAGTACAAATTTCAGTAATAAGCAGACTGGACCTGTGAAAGAAGGTCCTACATGTAGTACAAATTGCAGTAATAAGCAGACTGGACCTGTGAAAGAAGGTCCTACATGTAGTACAAATTTGAGTAATAAGCAGACTGGACCTGGGAAAGTAGGTACTACATGTAGTACAAATTTCAGTAATAAGCAGACTGGACCTGTGAAAGAAGGTCCTACATGTAGTACAAATTGCAGTAATAAGCAGACTGGACCTGTGAAAGTAGGTACATGTAGTACAAATTTCAGTAATAAGCAGACTGGACCTGGGAAAGTAGGTACTACATGTAGTACAAATTTCAGTAATAAGCAGACTGGACCTGTGAAAGTAGGTACATGTAGTACAAATTTCAGTAATAAGCAGACTGGACCTGGGAAAGTAGGTACTACATATATTACAAGTTTCTGTTATAATCAGACTGGACTTGCATGTATTGCAAGTTTCAATATTAAGCAGATTGATCCTGAGTTTGTAGGTGATAAATGTTTTATAAATTTCCATACGAGGAAGACTGGACCTGTGAATGTAGGTAATAAATGTATTACAAATTTCAGTATTACGCAGACTGGACCTGTGAATATAGGTATTACATGTATTACAAATTTCAGTATTGAGCAGACTGATCATGTGAACGTAGGTACTAAATGTATTACAAATATCAGTATTAAGCATACTGCAGAGGTGAAAGTAGGTACTAAATGTCTTAAAAATTTCATTACTAAGCAGATTGGACCTGAGAAAGTATGTAATAAATGTATTACAAATTTCCGTTTTAAGCAGATTAGACCTGTGAATGTAGGTGTAGGTACTACATGTAGTACAAATTGCAATTTTATGCAGATTGATCATGTACATGTAGTTCAAATTGAAATTGCAGTAATAAAAAGACCAACGTTTTGAAGGCATGAATCACTTATGGTGAGGGACGATTATCGTAATTTGTTGATTGAGTCAGTATCTGTGAAATAGTGTAGGCATGCAAAATTGATCTTACACTTCACCCGTCCAACATCTATTTTAATAGAACATTGAAGGGTGGAACCTCTGAAACGTAGCTTCGATGTAAATTTCATATGAGTGAAAGAAGTAATTTATATGAAGACAAACTTGGAAATAATAAGCAAATGCTGTTTTATTTTAACACAAGTTTTAATCAGTTTGAAATGTTATATAGTTTGATCTGTAAAGGTGTCCTGGAGAAGCATTCATCTATTTCATTTCAATTTAATCGTATATGTGCCTTAGAACTGTGCAGTTGAAATAGACATTGCTCCTAAAGGATACTTAGAGAGATTTACATTATCTTTAAGAAAAGCAACACCATCAAATATTTAGTCTTATTCTCCATTTTCTATCTTATAACATGCTTGTGTTGTAATTTGTTTATTTTAAAATCAAATCAGATATTTTGTTCTGCTACTTACCATTATATTTGTACATGAATAAATGTAGTAAAGGCACAGCCATATAGCTTTAACTTGCTGCTTTTTAATCTCGGTGCTGTCTGTATATTTAATTCATTTAATTAATTTAGTTATTCTTTTAGGCATTATAAATAGAAGAATTGCATGTTTATCTTACATTTCTATTTACCCAGGTAATACCGGACTGCTAAATATAAAGTCATATGATTTCTGGATTGTTGGTCTTTGTTTTAGGTTATCATTATAAGATAAGACCAATATTTTATATTTTTCTTTTCTCCAGTAGATATTGAAATGGAAATTAATTTATTAGTATATAAGATACCTGTCCTGACATGTATATAAGTTAATAACTGTTTTGTAGATTTAAAACATCAATGTACAGTGTCCAAGGATCAAGATATTTTAAATAAATCTATTATTAGGCATTAATATTTTTGCAGAAACGTCAAATCATGTCCCATTGTAAAGCTTTTTTATTCATATAAAAATTATTACTGATTACAATATGTGCCACCTTTTCTACATACAGTAATCAAGTTGTATGTGGCAGGTTTGCTTTTATCATTTTGATCTCTGACATTGTCATTTCTCCATTTTGATACAAAAATGAAACCATGAATACTCAGAAATCATTGGTCATTCTATTTTTATGACACTGCATACCATTGTACTTTCAAAGCATGAAAATTATCAGTGTCTCGCCAAAATGTACACAACACTTCCACTGGCAACTAACTCATTTTCATCATGTTTATTTTGTAATGGCATAAAGTTGTCAGTTCTAATTTTTGTGTTTTGATGATGTTGCACATAGTACACTTTTGTAATACACAAAAATGTGATGCTTAGAAATAAGGTGGCCAAGTGCTGATTGTACCATTAATAAATCTGTTGATAAATGTTGTTTTTGTTCTTGTTGTTATTATTGTTGGGTTTAACACCATTTTTCAGCACCTGATAGACTAGACTGTATTAATGGTGGATGAAGAAACCGGGAAATCACCGGAAAGAACTACTGACCCACGAGAAGATACATGCAAGCTCGTGTGAGCTTCATGAGTAAAGGATAAAACAATATATTGCGAATCAGCGTGGATAAAATGTGCACACCGAAAAAGAAACTGTTGATTGATACTCTCTCTCTCTCTCTCTCTCTCTCTCTCTCTCTCTCTCTCTCTCTCTCTCTCTCTCTCTCTCTCTCTCTCTCTCTCTCTCTCTCTCTCTCTCTCATATCCACATTCGCCGAATCCTAGACTAGAACACACACATTGGTGAGATGGCAGCGATCGGTAACGGACACCGCTTTAGACCACTCGGCCAAATTACTCTATGGGGTGGTCTAGGGGGTGGGGCATGATATATCCCACTTAGACGAAGAAAAAAAAATCAGTAAAGTGTTTTTATGTGTTTCTATTTTCCCCCAGATTTGTTGCTGTGTTTTCTTTATATACATAATTTTGTTCAAAAGTATTTTATTTTAACAATTTTTTATGGGGTATTTGTTTTCCTATTGTATCAAAAAGTTTACTCCAGTTGCCTCATGGGGGTCGTTCCACTTGTTCAAGTTTTGTGACCTTGGCCAAGGGTCTTCTAAGTCCTATGTGTGCTATATGTATTGTGCTATATTGTGTGTGCTATATAGTATATTTGTAAGGACAGCTGCAGTTCCAAATTCAATTTCCCCAGTTTTCTAGATCATTGCGTATATTATATATACTCCTATTGTCACTTGTAGTCTCATAACATTAATTCCTATTCCTTTCCTTCTTCCCATTCATGCTTTTATATGCATATATAATCTGGCTGTTATTTTTATACCCTTTTATTTACTTATATAATTTGAAATTGGGAGGTTTAAAAGTCTGAGGCTGAGATTTTGAAAAATAATCCTATTATTTTATGTGATATGCGTGGTTAGTCTTCTCTCCTTTTTATATGTATTTTCACTTTATTAGGATCTACATATATAGGATCTTTTCATAGGTTCCGGACATCGTCGCATGTCACGGGCGAAAATCCGCTACAAATGTTTTTTTTACGGATGTGAGAGAGAGAGAGAGAGAGAGAGAGAGAGAGAGAGAGAGAGAGAGAGAGAGAGAGAGAGAGAGAGAGAGAGAGAGAGAGAGAGAGAGAGAGAGAGAGATGGAATTTCTGTGAAATTATGTCATGTTTAATTAAATCAGAAAAGAGAATAATATTTTTTCGTCGTTTTCTTATATCGGTAGTGATTAACTAGTGAAAATTCACCATTGATCTGGATTGTATTGAAGTAATAACATACTGTTGAAACCATGGTAATTTGTGTGTATTCATGCGCCATTGGCGGATCACAATTTGATATACCAATAGTTTTGAAGTAACAAACTGCTTTATACCAACACTTTAAATGTCATGTTATTTTGATTATATAAGATATAGGTCAACAAAACAACTTTTTGACTTCATTAATAATAGACTTAACTTTGGTGTTCTCTCTGTTGACAGAATCACATGCATGTGTTAGATCGGACTACTCGACATCAGACCATAGTTTTGTCTTCACTAGTCTTTGAGAATATATGAAAATTGCAACATTAATTTTTTATAGTTTGAAAAGGTCTTTGATAAAGTATTGGGAAACAGATTGTGCAAGAGAAGTAAACATTGGGATAAAATGGAATGTTCTCTCGGATAAGTACAAAGATACAAAGTCATGTATTAACGTTCAATGATCTTTTGATAGGGGTATTTTTTCCATGCATGAGAGGAGTTCGTCAAGGTAGAAACTATTCGCAGATATTATATTCACTTTATCTAAGTGAGATTTGATATTAGTTTGAATTAGAGAACTGCAATGATATGAAGCTGCAAGTATCATGTGAATAAATTATTCAATTTTATAAAATTATTTTTATTTTCGTACGTGTCTGATCGATACCTTTAGTAACTAATCTGACACGTGGGAACTCACTCAAAGTCAATGATGACAAAATATAGCACTAATATTTAGTATAGATTAGAGACAAACTGTTCAAATATAAAAGTTTGAATACAATTATCCTTGAGTAATTTTATCAAAAGTAAAGGATTTTCCAAGATAATGAAATGAATGGATAAGATCTCGATTTCATACCTCCACAGTATTGATTATATTTTATGGAACAACAAAACAGAAAGGATAATAACGGATAAAACTAAGTAAAAGCGGGTTGGTGGGTGGGGTGGGTATATCAGTAACATAGATATAGAATCCACCGTATATACAAGCGAGATTTAAATATTAATTTAACGAAGTAAACAAACTCATCTCTTCTGGAGAATAATATGGACATGAATGAGTCTCCTAACTGATAGATCTTTATCCAACCACAGCATCTTTACGTAGCATATATGGGATGTACATCCGATACGAAAATAAATGTGTCGACGTCTTCTGTTCAGTATGGGGGTAACATATCCATGTTGAGACAGCCGATATAATATTTCCTCAATTTCCATTTGCGAGTCGAGTTTTAAAAAAATGGCCGCCAAATGCGGCTGGCAAAAGCTTGAAATTATTTAATAATATAGGGGTCTGAAATCGAGATATTTAAGTCTTATATACACACACACACACACACACACACACACACACATATATATATATATATATATATATATATATATATATATATATATATATATATATATATATATATATATATATATATATATATATATATATATATATATATATATATATATATATATAATGGACCCGAGGTTATGTGGTGTAGGATGCACGAGGTTGCGAAAGCATTCTACGCCACACGAACGAGGTACCAGCATTATTCAATGCTAAGTCATTAACTTTCCTGTATAGGCTTAAAAACAAATATAATTATTATTATTATGTTATGTTATATGAATAATGCAGTTGAAACAAACAATATTTATTGGTTACTGTATTGTATTGGAAAATATGTACGAATTTTTCGGATGGAAATACTGTATGACCTTGGGAGTGCAGATTATCCATCCGACAAAACGAGTTCATATTTTCCCATACAAATGCAATAACCTTTTAATTATATGTTCATTTTCTTATACTACCTAAGGTTTAATTATATAGACAAAAATACTACAAGAAACAAAGTTACTGAATGTATGCATTATTCCAAACTTAATACACAAGCGTAGATTCGTCATTACACAATAACATTATTAATGTGTATGTATCTCCGCCTAGATCAATTTGAAATTGATTATGTGCTAGACATAAGTTTTGAAAGAAAATGACGTTTAGATCTACTTAAAATTGAAATTTGGCATGTTATTGTGAATGAATGCGCATTGCAACAACTTTTCCATTTGATATAGAAAGAATAGATTTTTGGTATTTTTGTCGATTCTACGAAATTTCGTGATTTTTGACTGGATTTATATGTGGCAATTCTGCATGAAGTACATCGGATTGCAGCAGCGTGAACTGGGTGTTCACATCTGCAAGTGTGGTTCTGTTCTATCAATGAATGTTTGAAATCATAATGTGGAAAAATACGAAGTCTTTCAATTGCAATTATTAAAAAGACGCTATGGAATGTAATGTTTAATAAACTTTTAGTGCAGTAAGGAAGATGTAAATGCATTTAAAATGCAATTGAAATTACAATACAATTTCAAAATGTGTAATCAAGCTTAAGAACCTAAGACCTGGCTCATGTAATTAGGATTTGCAGAACTAGGAACGTGCATTATGAGGAAATTCAGGATGTAAAATTGTTCGAATATTTTTTTTCATTCTTATTACCAACTAAAGAAGACAGTTTATGCTTTTACACTTGTATGTTATTTGTAGGGACCCTGTCTGGTGTCTATCGCTAACATAAATCCGAAACATATCAAAAAAGTTAACGCGGAATGTGGCAAAGCAGCTGGTATGTGGCAGTCCACGAATCACCTACTTTAGTTCATTCAGGAACAAATTGAATCAACCAAAACGTAAATGGGCTACTACATTAGTGAACATGATTTGTTTACAAAGTAGTTCCTAATACACTATTGGGTGCACGTGTCATATACGGGAGTCCAATGTGAAGTGAGCATGAGTGCAATATCTTAAAATATTGCATGATTTTGACAATGTAAAGTTAAAGGAGAACAAATAAGCATTGAAAAATACATTATGGAACACATTACACATCGTTTATTTACTAAATGAAAGCTAACAATGCACGCTACTTTACTTCTAGAGACACGCGCATATATGGGTTATTCTCATTCGACACGAATGAAACTAAGTTAAAGAGGTTGGAGTATAGTGTATCCAACGAAACTGAACGAATACTAATATTGGGAAACGATGGTGAAATGCATGAATGAAAACTGAAGATACCCTAATGAAAAGATGAGCCAGAATCTCAAGTTATCGTTATGTTTGTCTCTATGCTGTTGCCATGGTGGCCAGTATACTTAACAGTACAGTGTGCGTCATAATGTCGCCAGAGTATTGTGGTCCATCTCTCTTGAACAATGCCTGAAAAACAATACAGAATCATTTTGGAGAAGTGTGAGCTTCATGAGTAAAGGATAAAACAATATAATTGCGAATCAGCGTGGATAAAATGTGCACACCGAAATAGAAATTGTTGACTGATACTGTGAATAAAATCTCTCTCTCTCTCTCTCTCTCTCTCTCTCTCTCTCTCTCTCTCTCTCTCTCTCTCTCTCTCTCTCTCTCTCTCTCTCTCTCTCTCTCTCTCTCTCTCTCAGGTGAGTTCGTTTACTCGTAAAGCGACTCAATTGTTGTCCTTCATCCTCCCCGCTGCTCTTGACAGTCAAGTAGAGTTTAACCAAAGATTTTATCTAGACCATCTCAGTTTTATTACCAATTTTCAAGTATTTTTATTATTTCTCCTAATTATAATATTTTCTCTACGAGCGTATGTATAAATTAATAAATAGAGTTTCGTTTCTTAAGTCAATAATATTTCCATCCTGATTTGTGAGTTTAAAATTCATTCTTGACAACAATGGATTATGAACAGGCAGATAGACTTGATTTATTGGCTCAGAAACAATAAGCCATACTAAATTTCAATTTCAATATTTGTCTTAATTATAACGATTGAGAAATTAGCAGCAATTGAACCATCTGCTACTAGATTTGACCTTGACAGACTACTAGGATATAAATTCAGTGTTTCGATGCAAGATCTAGCTTTAACGAATGCAGATATAACCAAACGTATCCGTGATGCTAAGAAGGAATTTTGTGAAGATGGTGTGGTATATATGTGGTCAATTTTAAAGTTAGAAACTTCATTAATATGATGAACGACAGACGGGGAGAAGTAATTATTAAGCACCTTGATAATCAAAAAAAATTTTATTTTAATAAAATTTATTGTGGAGATAGACGATAATATTTGGATTTTTCATATACAGTCTGGAAATAATAAAACAATATTATTAAATAACAAATCCAAAACTGGAATACTGACTTGTATTGATAGGCCGTATTTTGAGCGAGGGTATCCAGTTACTGCTGTGGTATATGATTTTTTTTTACTGAATGATGAACCTAATATTGCGGATCTCAAACCGATGAGACTATCAGAGGCAAGAATAAACCGTGTTGCGGAGCGCATTACTGAACATTTTACAAATGCGATGCGTGGTAATGGCTTAAAAGATTTAAGATTCAAAAAGATATGTGAATGGGCAGAGACCGTTAAAGATTCTGGTGCATCTATTAAAGATGTTGCTAAACTAGAAAAGTCAATAAGATTTCCAATAACAATAAAAACACTATCAGGAGAGTTATTGTACAAACCAAAATATGCAAAAAATGGAAGCCCTATAACAATCCTATAACAATCATTGATCATAATGCACATGCATGTAACAATATTTCCACGAGATAGAATGAATAAATTTTATGTCATATATTTGATTTTATCAAAAATATCAGTGAAAGTGACCCTGTATCTGTTTGGTTATTTCAAAGTTCAGAACACGATTATCATGATCAATTTGTACGACCCAATGGTGATATGTATCGTACAAAATCTCTTTACAAAGAATGAGAAATCTTGCACTAAGATATACTTCTGACGATGACAAAATTAGACAACTACTGAACAATTGTTTTACCGTACCATCTGTTGCGGCCCATTTCGCTCAAGAAAAAAAAATTAATGGAAACCGACACGATCAGAAATTATTGAGGATATACAAAAAAGTTGCATAGAATATGGGCACGGTGGATTATGGAATACTAAATACGATTATAGTGATGTTATATCAGTCAATATGGCTGCATGTTATCCTGAAAGTTTTCATGGATATGGCGAGTGTTCTAAATACTTTAAGAGATTAGGACACCCCACACTTGATATGGTCAGAGTTTCAATAAATGGACCCTTACTAGATTTTGACTTAACCGGATTTGCATATATAGAATCATTCGAGTTCGCAAAAGATCTCCATCCGATTACTTAAGTTTGGTTTGGTAAACACTGTTGGTCACGCTGTTAAAGTCGCTACGGATTCATTTTATATAAACAAAAAATATAAGGATTTATTAAATCCGCTACTCGGTAATGGTGAGTGGGTGGGGGCATGGATAAAGCAAGAAAATATACTGAGTTATTCTGAATCTGCTGATGTTGAAATTAAGGAAATATATTACAGAAATAAGAATCAAATATCAGAATCATCTGCACCGTCTGTGTACGATCCTGTGGCTAGACATAAGACTGTTTATCTTAATGGGTGTGGAGGGTCAGGTAAAACAACTCGTGCGCTTCAATTATTTATGAACAACAATTCAGATATGATCGTTTTGACACCAGAGAGATAACTCGCCAGAGAAATAAAAAATCGAGGGGTAAAAACATATAAAAAAACATATACGTATCATAGTTTCTTTAGATGGTGTGGAGATACATGGACTCCTGAGCGAATGGGTGAAAAATATATACTTAAGTATATTATATGGGATGAGATTGACACAGTGTCATTAGAAACACTAAAAACTTTTCTTGAGTGGTTATTGACAAAAAACACTGCTGTGATTATGTGTGGTGACCATGGTCAACCACCACCCTTTGTTGGAAGTCTCCACATGAATGGCTAAAGAATAATGTAGATTATTATGAAGAAATACATGATGACCAGAGAGCTATTGATGAACCGCTGAAAGAACTTAAAGGATTAATCAGACTACAACCAGATAAGATACAATGTAACGTAATGCGTGAGATAATTCCAGAGACTACCATGAATGATTTTTTGACTTTATGGAGATCTACTGATTTGATAGTCGCAAGTAGAAAGATAGTTCGTGATGAATTGCAGTAGAAATTATTTACATTACATAAAGAAAGGTTTTCACATTTACCTGTACCATTATGTTATCGCCCAGCAGATACTCGACGACAGAATATTGAAGTTGAAATTCCTGGTGGCGGAATACAAAATCTGGTATCGAATGACATTATTTTGGTAACCATTAATACAGTTGAAGAAGCATTGCATATAGATAAATCACCATGGACGTTAGGATACGCTATAACGATTCATTCGTCGCAGGGATTAACTATCTCTGATACGAATATCTGGATCGTAGATGACCGGATCGAGTGGTCAAACTTAGTCTATCTTGCAGTATCTCGCGTCAGACGAATAACTCAACTACATAGGGTTATTATAGATTATGTGATAACTGAAGAGATTGCTAATGACGATGCTGTAATAATGAAAAATTAGTGTCTTATAAGCAATGTGGAAAAAAAAATAAACGTGACTTTGATATTGATACTGAATTTATTTTAAAACTAAAACAACTACAGAAAAATAACTGTGCAAG
This sequence comes from Potamilus streckersoni, assembly GCA_016746295.1. NCBI lineage: Eukaryota > Metazoa > Mollusca > Bivalvia > Unionida > Unionidae > Potamilus > Potamilus streckersoni. The sequence goes on from JAEAOA010001547.1 coordinate 463,556, forward strand.
TTGTAACACAATAATGTTATGGCAATATTCGAATAATAATCCAAGACAATTTACCGCAGACAAAATAAATAGTGATCTTGGTCACACACGTGAAAATGTGATGCTGACCTGTCTTGAATGTAGTCAACGCAGAGGTGCTAATTTACATAAGTGAACGCGATGGTAATTGTGTATCTGTAAGAATTTCCTGCAATTGTTCACGCACAAATCCACGTTGAGGTGCAGTAGAATCTAGTCTGTATATAGCAGGTCTTCCAGTGGATCTAACCACGCTAGAAATTGTATGTGTGGTCACACTCCAAATAGGGTCAGTAGCTCGTCTTTTGCCACCCTCCAACTCCCCTGGTTCGTATAAATATCTCACAATTACATTAACTAATACTGGTTGTTGACCTCGTTGTCCGTATTCATCGCTACGTGGTATATATATGTTTTTGTTATTGCATTAGAAGGTTTCATGGAAGTTGCATTAATTTCATTATTTAATGCAGATATCACACTTGGTAACCTTGCAACCCATTCACGAGATCGCTCACCGGACTTAAAGTCAGCAGATATTTCCTTCGCATATTGATATCCAAATAACCGCTCAGCAAGTGTTCGATTAAATCGATCAACGATTGCTTGATCACGGTGAATTTCAGAATGCCCTCGTCTGATTTTAACGTTATGTTTTTTCATCTAAAATGATACTGCACCAAAAAATTCTTTGCCAGGATCAACTGGTAATAGCTGTGGCCATCGTAGACCACCACGTTGATGAATTCGCTCAAACGCAGATGCAACATCAGATGCTGTCTTTGTTGATAATGGTTCAGCTTCATTATATCTACTTGCAATATCAACAACAGTCAATGCGTATTTGTACGTGCGTGACTTTCGTCCACGTGTTTTAATAGTATCCTGTGGTAAAAACAAAATATCTGCTTAGCGAACTTCATGAGGAACACTGACATCAAAATGTGCATATTGAATTTTTTTTTAGTGACGGTAGATATATTTGCCATACTGCCTGTCGTGCTAACCAATTTGCAGCAACAGAACGTGAAACTTTTGCTGCTTGAGCAAGTTTAGTGATCGCTGCTTTACCTCTCCAATACCCTCTTGAGCTATAATAAATGGATTCCATTATAATAATTATACAATTAATTACCAGCCCCTAACATTTTTTTACTTTTCATAGCGGACTTTATTAGAAAACTAGCGAGTTTCTCTCTAATAGATTTATTAGGTATAGAATTTAATGCATGAATCAATTTTACATCTGCAAGATGCCGCTGCTGCAAATCTTTACTTTTATAAGCAACGTCGTGAATATGACATGCTTGATCAATTTTATTTACTGGATACTCTCCTGGTCTTGGTTGATCTTGATCATCGAGTCGGATATCAAGTCTAGTTCCTGGACCACAGTAATTATATCCTGGAAGGTGGTTCTCACCAACATACTTAGCCCATGGTGATCCAGGTAATTTACCTAAAGAAGCAGCAATATCCCCACCTATCTTTGTTATCCCTGAGATAAATTTATATTTTTGTGTACCACATTTTACACGTTTACCTGATAATGTACGTCGTTTATTTTTTGTTATTATTGTTTTTAATCCAGTTGTGGGTGTAGATGATCTACATCGAACACAATAGAGACTCATGTTATTAATAATATGGATACAATAATTGACTTTTCGGCTACACGAAAACAGGAACCAGTGAAGCACCACCCAGCATTACCAAATTCGATAAGAATGATAATAATAGGTCCATCTGGATCAGGTAAAACACAGTTATTGTTAAATTGATTAACGAGATGGCTGAGATGGAATAAACTATATTTAATAGCACCGTCTGTAGATGATCAACACTGTTACGAAGTACTTAAGGATTTTAACGAGAAAGCAAAATCAGTTAATAAAGACGGTGAAGATAGCATTAACTTTATCACAGATATAGATGAAGCCCCGTCTGTAGATGACTCAGATGGATTCATTAATAATCTCGTAGCATATGATGATGTGATGTTGGACAAACAATCTAATCCAGCTAGAATATTTTCTCGAGGTAGACACAAAAACACGGACGTGATTTATGTTACTCAGAGATATACACAAATATCTAAGGTGATCAGAGATAACTGTAATATTCTAGTTGTGTTTAATGGAGTAGATAATTATACCCTGCAGAATATTTATTATACGTGGTGTTCAGGGGACATGGATATGAATAAATTTTTTAAAAAATTTCTAAAGCACAATCTGTTCCGTTTGGATTTATAACGATAAACCTACATGATCCAAGATCAAGATATCGTTTAGGTCTAGATAAAATCTTTGGTTAAACTCCCCTCGACTGTCAAGAGCAGCAGGGAGGGTGAAGGACAACAATTGAGTCGCTTTATGAGTAAACAAAATCACCTGACAAAGTCAGGGAAAAAAGTCAACAATAATAGAACAAAAATGAGCTATCCTCAGTACTTAACCATATGGAAATAGAAACGTTAGAGACTTTGGTTTATCGTTGTTGACCTTTTTCAGCTTCTGCAGGAACCTTTTTTTTTTTCGTTAAGGATTCGAGCAAAATTTCGTAGAGTTCACCCTTCCTGCTGCTAGAAGGGGTTACCGTCTATGTCTACATTTGGTGGCTTTCACATTTATGATAATGTCACCGTTACACATTTCCGTCGCCATTTTCATTTAGCCGTAGCGAGAAGTCGTTCATATAATTTGGGAACATGTTTCTTAGATAAAGAAGCGGTGAATATTTTTTCACTTAAGTTCGGTCAATACATCTGGGACTATTTATATATTGGGCAAGGAGATTCGAAAAGTGATGGATACAAATCTGAGCTTATTCTTCTGTTTCGAGCTAAGCTAGCGCTTTTTAGATACTATATACTTCTTACAGGGTGACGTATACGGTGAAGTTGTTTGGATTTTTAATATGTAGAATGGAAAGAATATTCGCATATCTTTATTCTGCTTTTCATATACAAGGATATTTCTCTTCATATCATACTTATAGTAATTGTACATAATCTAAGCACACAGCTGACATAAAGGTCTGATCTCGTCTTCTCGAAATAACAGTCTAGTCCAAACTACATTAACTTAACCAGTTATCAGAATAGGGACAGCATATTTTGCCAGATTAGACCATTACCAACTTATGAAAGGTGCAATGAATGAGTTACACATTATATAAAAAAAGGAAAAGAACGTTATCGGTCTGATTTTGCAGTTTGCATTTGAAGCCCATAAACAACCTCACAAGTTTCTGTGCTTTTTTTAACCGATCACTTTTATTTAAGCATTAGCGATTGCAAACTACAAGCAAGATTTACTTTACTCCGAAACAGAAGGGCTTTATTGATGAAAATGAACAAAGTAATGGGACCAGGTGTTTGGAACTAATTTGTTGCTCTTAGCATTCATTCGTGACCTAAGAGTTGATTGGCGTAGGGATATTATGTCCAAAATCGGACAATGAATCACCGGATAGCAGAGACGCGTAATTAGCAACTAAGGCACAGAGTGTCTAGAAAGTGGAAATGACCAAACAGAGCTAGCATTTTGTTTGGTTTGTTGGGGAAAGGGGTATGCGCATCTGAAGTAAAGATGGAGCTCTATGCCCTATAACTCATATTACAACCATCAGCCATTAAACGAAAGGCAATTAAACAGTCTTTAAACAGTGCCACACATACACAATGTATTTTTAAACAACATTTATAATCAGTGAGGCAAACCTAAGAAATAAGTTTTCCTTATAATCAAACCCTAAGCAAGTTGCAAAACTGCAGAGAGCCACCTTTTTGTAAGCTACGGAAAGTGCCCCATACTACGTATGTCGGAAAAAAAAAAAATCATCAAATGTGAAATAACTCCTGAGACTGTGAACCTAAATTGTAATGGTTGTTTCCCTTAGATTAGACTGTGAGGTGCTTTAATTAAGTGAATTCACATTCAATAGTGATACTTTAATATCAAAAGAAATTTTCCAATCAATCACAAGCAATATTGAAACGTGTTCAAATCACATAGCAATTTATTACAACGGCAGAACATATGACCGATTGCTAGCAGATACTATAAATTGTAAACTAAATAGAACCTTCTAGGGCATTCTCAAGCAGTAATCTAATATTACCATAACCCGAGTCATTGACTCGGCCTGCTTGGTATAAATACGAACTAATTATGCTTGCAATTGATACTCGTACAGGGCCAAATGGTCGCACACGAAGATACTTCAACTTAAGTAAGTTGCACTGGAAATGTGTTATAAAGCTGCATTGTGTGAAGATATTCCGTTTCAAATGAAGCAGGATATCCACCCAGCCGTAGCCAGCACGTATGGTCGTAGTTCGACTAACAGGAATGGGTCAGGCTGAGGAATCTAAAACGAGTAGGGACTATGTCTTTCGTATACCTGAATATTTTAGCTACAAAGCTCGTACAAAAAGTTCCAAAATCTTGAAATCACGACCTTAACGACAATAATACATTCTATATATTTGGATTTGTGATAGGTCATTTATGATTATTTGGGAATTAATTCAAAATAGTGTAAGTGTCTCTTAAAATTTCTCTTTGTAAATAAATTGTTTGTTGATTTTACTAAACTTGTTTATTTCGCTTCTTTCTGTTACACATCGTAAGCCCTAGAGTTGTAACACCAAACCATTGGAGATTCAAGATACAACCTTCCAACTTTTTTTTAATTCGTTTTCTCACGTGATAGCACGAAAATGGCAGGACGAATGTCCTCTATTACTGTACAAGTCTGCATGATTGAATAAATATCTGCAATATTGTATAATTTGACATGCTTTATTTTTAGAAGCTCTGAAAACACCGTATCTTTCAGTTCACTCCGCTTCCTTTTTAATTTGCATATTCATGGCATTCTTTATCCAGAAGCATGGTTCGCCTGTTCCTCCTCAGTATATGGCGGTATGCCTAATTTTGTAATAATGAGCCGATTATCCAGATATATGAAATAGCTTAGACCTGCACTAGATACCCATGCCAGCCAATTTTATTTTTTTAGAAATGTTCTTATTTTGCATCTGTTATATATTTATGATGGGATTGTACAGCTGTTTTGCTGGGAGATAGATGAGTTTCATCTGCTCATCCGCATTATTTGGTGCAGAATCGACACAGTTTGCAGCTGTAACTGTACCAAAATCTGTCCTCAAGGAATGAAATTTTTAACAATTACGTAAACTGAAGTACTTCACTGATCGTAGAAAAACTGATGATGATTGAAACCTTCTGCGTGGACGTCCATTGGCATGGCAAAAGAAAGATTAAATGTTAAATCTGATACCCAAATATGCCCTAATTTATTGAAGAATGCATATATCAGAATGTGAATTGCTTCTGTTTCAATATGTATATCTCCACTCAGTTGATCTTTTCTGGAATATATAAACATTACCACCAATGAAATGTTAACTCTGCATCGTGCTTTATAGGCGTTCTCTGAATTGTGACCATAACATGCAATTTCACTAAATCTAAAGAAACCAAAAAGGGCTAAACAACATGTTGCCTTATTCACTCTAAATTCAAATTCAGGCATAGTAAATGAGCTGCAGTGATTTTGTGACTGACTGCCATGTTTCGAAGTTAATAGGTAGCATTGAGTCTTCATGAGACTTCATGTGTCGAAAAGAACCATCCAGGTTTTGACCTTGAGATTATTGCTAGGATCGATCGGTCCAATTACCCATTTCGTGTTTTTATGATATTGCTGAAAGATATGTAAAAAGTGTGCTCGGAAACTGATCTACCTTAACCTTGAAAGAAACAGAAACAAATAAAATGATAAGGTTTAACAGGAATGACCATACCATTTGTAAATTCAAAGCCTGAACAGACTGTAAGCCAACAACATTTACCAGCAGGGTGAACTTTTTGATATACCAGCAGCTAACGAGAACACAGTTTGGAGAATATCGAACCTGGGACTGGAAATGTCTACCTCGGAGCCAAAATCACGGAATTTTTAAGATGTAAACGATATTATTTTTTAACCTATTAAAAATAATAATTAAAATAGTTAGTTCCAAACAAATTAATGTAAATTTTCATTTACAAGTCCAGCAATGAATTCGTTTTTTTTTCTTCAGGATTGGATGGTTTCTCCATAATGAAAGAGCTAAAGAGCTACTCTCGACTGGCAAATTATTGTTCGCATGTATCACAATAAAAATTGCATGCATGAAATCTTGTCATACTATTAATGATATCAAAATGGTCTTGATGATGATACACGTGAATGTGTTTTCCATCTAGGAAGTTGGATCCTCGAGATATGAGAGCTTCACAACTGAATTGAGGATATACTTTAAAATGTATAGCGAAGAGTTAATACATCTCGAAGATTTTGCATTTTAGGAATGCCATACACAGTCTCTTGGAATATGCATGCTTATTGCAAAAGACGTTCTGCTTCTCCTCGTTGGTTGGTTCTGTCCGATTGTCGAACGCTCTTTTATACTCTTTCCCATTTTCAGAGTGATATTTTCAGGACATTGATATTAGAGTACCCTAAGAAACAAGAGCTATGATTTTCAAAAAGGACATTGGTATTCAGAGTTGTTAGGGGTAAACGATATCATTTTCTGGCACATGGGCTTTGTCAATAGCTTGTAAAATATATTGTTCTGATTTAAAGGATAATAACACCATACTAGGCATATTATATTATATAATTAAGGAAAAAAGTAAACCTGAGATAAAAGAAAAAAAACTATCTCAGCTTAAACGAAAATCACATCCCCCTCTCCAATCTCGAGAGTTAATCGGTCTGTGTTTCTTGATTGTATAAATTCTAATGGAAACAATAACCAAAATGGGACGATGCTGATAATAGAAAATCTGCTAGTCAAACTGTTGACACTGAAGCATACAATTTGCTATTGATATGACAGACATGATAACTTTGAGTGGAATGAAACTCCGGGCAAAATATTTATCAGATATTTATAAGAGAAAGCCAGTAAACATCAAGTGAACATAAAACTCACTCAAAATATTTAATGGACTACACATATTAGGTAAATTTCAAAGAAATCGCTCTCCTCGAAAGTTTCCGATGAGTATGTCTTATAAAGGAATGCACGTTGTGTGCACATTAATACACGCTAGTAAAAAATAACTAAAATACCTGAAATTTTCAATAAGTTACATTTGTCCCGAATATCTTCCACAACGTTATATTTAACCACCATGTTGACATGAGCAACACATGTCAAACATGTTATATATATATATATATATATATATATATATATATATATATATATATATATATATATATATATATATATATATATTTATATATCAATTTACAGATGTCAAACAGTTTTAGTTCAACCAGATGAATAAAGTATACTCAGGTTTCCTATTTAATTTGATTTGTCTTTGAGTTCCCAATAAATCGGACTAATAATTTATTGAGTTTCAGTGTCATCGGTAAATGTAAGAGGCACACAAATGATTTCAGACTGGATTTTAAAAAATACTTATAATACTGCTTTCCTTCCTATTGGAGTTAAACCCCATGTTGTCCCTAATTTATCATGTTAAACCCCATGTAGTTCATCTATTTAACATGTTAGACCCTTTATAATCCATGTATTTAATATGTTAGACTAATTATAATCCATATATTGAACATTTTAGCTTCCTTGTAGTTCGTATATTTAACATGTTAGACTCCATTCAGTCCGAATATTTAATGTTAAACTTCTTGTAGTTGATATATTTAATATGTTAGACTACTTGTGGTCAGTACATCTAACATGTTAGACTCTTTTTAGTTTGTTAGTTTCCTTGTAGTTTGTATATTTAAAAAGTTTCTTAATAATACTGTCATTTATTCTCCCAAATGTTTTGTATTATATTTTCCAAGTTAATATACACTGTTAATATACCTCGTAATGTAATCCTGTTGCCCACTATCATTTTAATTTAGGATCAAATACGTTTTTGAGCACCAAATTTTCAACTAGTGTCTAACAATCCAATCAAATAAGTTCATTTAGCATGAAATCGTTTACAATCAGCACCTACTGGGGAAATTGTGTAACATGCAGGTACAAAATCAGCGGTTCTAATTGGAAGGGAGATAACTCTTTTCATATTGTAATACACTGACATTGACATGGTAATTGTGCTTTTAGAATAATGTCTTACTTTCCATAAAAGTACACATAATTTCACCTGAAATCAGCCTACAGTCCCATTCTTAAAACTCTTTATATCACCCGTAAAAATCATTAGGTTTATAATAATTCTTCTATCTTACTCAATAATCTTAAATTACCTAATTAGACGTTATACACAATTTTGTACATAAATCAAGATCTATTACCATGTAAGAAATTATTTCATGCGCACCGTACCCTACATGCTATACATTCCAACTGAATCATTATGGTTTACATAAATACATAAATGGCAGAGCTGACGTTCAAAAAAAAATATTTGAAAAGGTTGCTCAACCATGAAACTCCTTTCATTTTGGACATATTGAAGAAGAAAAAGAAAAGCGCAGTGGAATATCTTGTATAGTTATTGGTGGAGTATACGTTTTTTTAGTTGAAGTTATAATGGGAAAATCATTACAGCTTGTTTTCTAAACATGGTAATTCTTTTATTTGGCAGTTTGCAAGGCAGTTGTTTTACTTCAGAATCTTTCCAACAGTACTGGTCTTTTTTTAGGTGAGTTGGGTGTCTTTGAACATAGTTAATTTAGTTCAGATATTTATTTCATTTAGAGTGAGTCCAGTTTTACCACCCATCCACCCACCCCTTTAGCAAAAGCAGCTGTTACTCATGCATACAGTAATAGTTTCAAAAGTAAATTTTACTGTGCAAATATTTTACGTTTCATCCAAAATGTGCCACTGAATGAATTAATAGTTATATTTTAGGTCTCCATTACCCATTTGATACGATATCGTATCCTCAACGTGGTTGACACTACGATGTTATCCAATATCTTACAATGGAGCAAACCAAACTATTTTTCAAGACAAAAAGATGACTGTAGTTAAAATCTACTATCTATGATTTTCATGAATTGTTTACAAATGATAAAGTTATTAAGCCTATATCGGGTACATAGTATTGATACGTTAACGCTGACCATACTTTGTCCATATGCCATATTTGGATATTCTGCTATATGTTTTTCAGTGCATACCATATTTACTACGATCTGTTTACGTTTCCAAGTAAGGCAGCAAGGTCCTTTATGGCACACGAAAAAAAAACCAGGTTGAAAACGGAAGTAGTTACAGTAGAATTAATATGGTGGATAATCAGAAAGAAAATATCAGATAAAAATACAAATTATATTTTACACATATTTCTACAGTGATACTCAGTAGTTCTGGTATTAAATAATAGGATTATTTTATTTCTTGATATATATTTAAGGAACGTTTTCAAAATACAAGTATATAATAATATGTTGAAAAGCACAATATCTAAAGAGCTATTTCTTCAAAATATACCAAACTGGATTATTCGATATTTTGAGTGATTTAAAAACCTTATTTGGTTCTGGCAAGTGACGTGTGGTGGGTATATTTATTTAATGTTTAAAAACATTTTAGGCTTTTGTGCCATTTTACAACGTTTTCAATGTTTCATATTTTTAAACTTTTGACTTTTTCGACATAAACCCTATAGGAGATTACTTAAAATCACTTGAGGCAGACAAATCAAGTTGACTAGGCATACTTCTAACATGCAGACGACATGGTCAATATTTTATGAAATATCATCCTTTCGCTCAGAGTTTTAAATTGTTTGACAAATACCTGGTTTACGTTTATACTGTAAAACCTATCGAGCCACACAACGCCAAAGTGGATACATGTACATGTATTTAGATAACTTGAGTAGGTTCGAAAACCTAGTTAGATTCTAGTGAATTTCGGCTTATAGTTTGATTTGTACACATATTTTCAAAAATTTTGGATTCAGATTTTCTTTTAAAATAAAATCTTTTAATAGTATGAATGCTTAAAACATCACCTAATGCATAATGATACAATATTGTACCCATTTTTGTAATCATATGTAGATAACCAAAATAAATTTTCAGAAAATTCTACATTTAAATACACTTTCGGTAACATGTTGGCCTTTTTTTGAAAATCGAGCAAAACCTGCATGGACAAATGAATCTGCTACGCTTGTTGATATGTATATGCAGGTAGCTTCATCGGATTTTTGTGTCATTATAGAAACTTTCAAACTTTTTTTTTCATTTTGGGAACTTTTTGTTCGTACTTTAACGTTTGAAGTCTGTATACATGACTTAAAAACAAAGCTAGTTTTTGTGCTTTTGACTAGTTTGCATGTAAGCAAGACAATATCGATTATTCAGCCTAACTACCGTGAAACACGCTCTTGCAGGTAACTTCATTTGGGACACCTGCTCTCAAACAAAGGACATTTCTGAGTCTTTTTATTTATATTCCTTTTAAACATTCTATAAAGTACAACTGTTAATAAAGGATATACAATCTGTGTAGTCACATGTGCGTCATTCGTAGACAGTTATAAGTGTAACTAGTATTGCTTCTTTTTAAATGATATCAGCATAAAAACATGGTATAATTTTTCATCACAAATGGTTTCTATGGTATTGAACAGATAAGCAAATATATTCACTATTTTGCACAAAATATCAACTAGTGACTTCTTTAAAACAATCTGTTCATGGTCACTAGGTTGAAACTTTTTTTCACGTTTGACCCCATGATACAATGTCCATTTAATGGCACAGTTTCACTTTGAGTTTCAGAATCTTGGGTTTTAATGTCACATACCTAATAAAATGAATTTTAATTCTCTTTGCTAGACGTTTTATTTACTTCTGTCAGGGAGCAGTATGACAGAATAGCATTGTCATGATGACGAGGTGAGAAATGTTTTTGCTTTCAAAAACTAAACCCTTTTTATTCAACACTTAAAAAGTTGGACACAAGGCCAATCCAAAAGAACGAAACAAGTTTTGAAACAATTTGCTTAACATAGTTTGATTCTGCATCCAGATGCCTTGTACATGTAGCATTCTTTAAAAAATTCATACGTGTATCCATCTAAAGAAATACATATTCCTGTAACAAAAGTAGGTGACACTAACCCGTAAGTCATATCATTTTGACCAGGTTGCATAATATTTTAGATACTCTTTAATGACTGTTTTCTAATCTTGCAGTGCCTTTTCATACTTCTATGACTGCAGAGTTTTAACAGAGTGCAGTTAAAATGAAATATACTCCTCGTTCCCAGATAAAACCATCAAAAATGTCTCATAACTGAAGGTTGCAGTGACTATTCCTGTGTGACGTTGAACAGAATTCTTTTAGATTGTGATGTGCTACTTCTTCCAAACAAATATATATGTATCATCACTAGTCTTATTTTTATGTGTTTAATATTTGTCCATATTTTGTTGTTAGCTGCTCATCCTTTCTTTAAGAAGCTTACAGTCTCTGGCATCTATAAAGACATGGCAATCGTTTAACTTTTCATGTTTTCTGATTATTTAAAACTTTCATTGTTAGTTCAATTTTTGTTGTAACTATTTTGTATTAGGGTATGAAACATAATGTTTTCAAACCAATGATTTACAAATTAGCAGGTGGCTCACGGTAATTTACGTATGATGTCACAATGAATTCCCTCTTAACCTGCGTAACACAATGTCATTCTTTTCACTAGTTTTTGCTTTCATTTCAGTCTGTGATATTAGAGAGAAGGTAAGATTCAGTCAACGCGCTTTTGTACTGATGCGCAAAGAAGATTTTCTAAGGTTTAGTTGACCCTGTGTCAAAACAGTCTTTCGTACTCATCCCCAAAATACAAAGTCAAATATTTAATGTCCTGATTCTAGGGTGCAGTTTACACCAGCATGTGTCATTTCTGATGATTTGTGGGTGCTGAGAATAAATTTTTTTGTTCATTAGACGCTGTACTAAACATATCCACGAGAGGGTAGCCTGCATTTAAATTGTCACATTTGACAACGGTAGTGGTTACTATACACTCTCAGTCAGAATCGATAGCAATAGATTTTATTTCATCCTTCTTTTTGTTGTTACCATTGAATTCAATAGACCTACAAGAGCTGGTATTAAGCATGATTTTAGCGTGTTTTCCTACGATTCGTTGAAGTAATGTCTTGTTGGTAGAAAACAACAAAGTTTTAATTTGGACGCAAGTGATTGTGGATAGGTGCAAAATGTCGAACAAAAAAAACCAAGATTAGCGACCGATGTGTAATGATTCCTAGCTGTTAATTTATAAATAGATTTAAAATATATAGCTGTATTTCATTATAATCACTAGCATGGTTTCCGATCGAAAATATCGCTGGGAGTGGCTTAGGTTGCTTTAAATAGAACTAGAACTTGTAAGGATTGAGTTTTTAAATAGCATAGTGCCCAAACACTTTTATTTGGAATTAGAAAATATAATGTCTTTATCTCAAGCTGTTAACAAAACACGATTATTACTCTATTCAACTATTCTAAATGTAACTATAACATTTAGACTGATTTCATATCATGATCGCTTTTAAAGATATTTGTTTATAATGCGTTGAACGGTATATTGTTATAATGCGTTTAAAGATATATTTTATAGTGCATTTAATGATAATATTATAGTTCGTTTTCATATATCTTTTATCGGGCGTTGAAAAGTATTTTGGTATAGCGCGTTTAAAGCTATATTGTTATGGTGAGTTAAAAGGAATATTGACATAGTGAGTTTAAAAGTTTCTAAATGTAAGATATTGTTACAGTGCTTTTACAGATGTCTTGTTATAGTGCGTTTAAAGATATCAATTTAGTCCTTGTTTGCGTACGACATGATCTAATTATGTACATTGTAGATCCAGATTTTCTTTCTTGTTATACACCGGCAGATCTGAATAAATGTTATTGCAACTGGACGGGCTTTATGCATAGAAAAATATGGCTAAGAGATCGATTAATTGATAGAGAGCGAGAAAATTTCTTGGATAACAACGGATAACACTATTTTTTATGTCATAATGGGTTTCGATCCGAAAAGATAAAAGATGGTAAGTTTGTAGACAAGATAACAAATCATTTTTCTAAAGTTTAAAAATGACGGTGTTTTTTTTTTTTTTGGCGGGGTCCAATTCATTTAGTGTAAAAGTGGTTTGAACATTATTGTATGAATCATTTAAAGTAAAAACTATGTTTATCCTGGTGGAATACAAACGCATCGTAAGCCAAGTTTGATTTGATAATCTGGCGAACAATTAATATGTTTAAAGACCGTGCTATGCCAGCACAATGTTACCTTTCCGACTTATGTTCCTTTATCTATTATCATTTAGCCAAAGTTTTAAACAACCTGACAGATGTAGTTAATGTAGTCTACTGTACCGCAGGATTAAAAACAAGACTTACCGAGACACCATGTCCTGATATAGGCTATACTCGAGGAGGCAAACGAATATTATTTTTAAATGTTTAACGTATATGTTGTTGTTGTTGTTGTTGTTGTTGTTGGGCTTAACGCCATTTTTCAGCACACGATAAGCTATTTATGGCGGCCAGTATTAATGGTGGAGGAAGAAACCGGTAAATCACCGGAAAGAACCACCGACCCACGAGAAGCTATTGGCAAGCTTTCTCTCATATCCACATTCGCCGAATCCTAGACTCGAACACTCGCAGACAGAGGTGAGATGGCAGTGATCCGTAACGGACAGCGCTTTAGACCACTTGGCCACTCGGGGCCCCTGTTTAACGTATATAAAGTCAAGAAAGACATGCCCACACTTCACCGTTTTCATTATAACTTTTTTTCTAGCAGTGCTTAGGTAAGTAAGATACAATGTGTGTACACATTACACACACACACACACACACACACATATATATATATATATATATATATATATATATATATATATATATATATATATATATATATATATATATATATATATATGAGTGTGTGTTTGTTGTTGTTGTTGGGCTTAACGCCATTTTTCAGCATGCGATAGGCTATTCATCGCAGCCAGTATTAATGGTGGAGGAAGAAACCGGGAAATCACCGGAAAGAACCACCGACCCACGAGAAGCTACTGTCAAGCTTTCTCACATATCCATATTCGCCGAATCCTAGACTCGAACCCACGCAGACAGAGGTGAGATGACAGTGATCCGTAACGGACAGCGCTTTAGACCACTCGGGACCCCTGTGTGTGTTTGTTTGTTTATGTGTGTGTGTGTTTATGTGTGTGTTTGTGTGTTTATGTGTGTGTGTGAACGGGTATTAGTCAAGATATCTAACAATCTAACTGTTCGAACATCCATCTTCACGTTCATCCATCCTTTTGCCAGTCCACTCTTGTATTTATTTGCTATTCTGTCCAAAAATAATATTCTCTCATTGTCAAAAACTCTATAGGCTGTGTCACAGTTGTTGGTTTTTGTCCAAAATAATAATAGTTTCTTTATAATGAATATTCGGAATCAAACAATTTATCTGTTTATGACTGATTTACAGATTAGTTCTAGACTCAGATGATACATATGCATCACAAATTGGTTAATATCTCTCGCAGAAAGAAACAACCGTGAACCATCTAGCAATTTTTCCAACAATTACCGGTTTCATTTTCTTCGTACATTTATGAGATTCAATTTCTGATTTTCCATCAAGTGCAAAATAGAAAAACAGGCAAGTTCATCACATGAAAGTCAGCGATTTCTCCTTTCTAAAGCTGTCTTCTCTCTGTGTCGTAAAAGTTTTCGTTGGGTTGTGTTGCCTTGGTACTTCAATAGGTGGAAGATGCAGACTACGCGAAGAAAAGTCATCCATTGCATTTTCAGAATCTTCCCTGAAATGAGATTCAAACCGGAGTAGTTTTTCTCCTCTGCTAAGTAAAAAATGTCTTTGCAAAGACTGAACGTTTACTAAATTGTGACTATGCTGACCAGGGCGTTCAAAATCAAGTTGAGCTTCCCGCCTTTTAGGAAGACTGGGCCGATTCAAGATGGCGTCTAGCATAGGACGGCACAGATTGAGATTCATCAGCCTCCCGTCTGCCATTCCAGCCGTCATAAGTGTTTTCGTATGTCGTAATTTTATAGTGTTCTTGTCAGTCTCTTTCACAATTTTATCGATTTCATTTTTTAAAGATTTCACTTGTAGTCCACCATAAACACCAAACTTTCCTGCTGTTTTGTGGTCTAGGAAATATTCCGTCTTGTGTCTCGTAAGACACTGCTTTAACGCCTTTTTATTTTCCAGTGACTTCTTGTATGGAGAGCGGTAGTAGGTATGCCTGTCGTTGCAAATTTTCTGTTCTTTGTCGACATATCGCTCGTAATGTTTTAGATCAGAATACAGATTTTCATGATTGCTGTAAGCTTTCTTCCGGTTCCGAGAAAGCTGTTTTGTCAGCGCCGCCAAGCGGATTTCGTGTAGTTGTGGTAAAATAACTTGAACTTGAGCGTCCGTCGATGAGTAAGCCCGGCTGGAACTACTGTGAAGCATGCCTTAAAAAAAGAAAAAGAAATGTGTTTTCGGTCTTGTGAATGTGTGGATGCGTCACTGTTTGTTGTGCTCTTTGTTGTTAGTTGTTTAGTTTTTACTATATATGCGTATTTCACTTCTTATTGGTCATTCGTTTATTTAATGGAAACCTTATCTGCTTCCTTTATATATGAAAACCATAGACGTATGTCACGAAGCAACAAATATTTGCAACATTGAAAATTGCACGACTATTATTTTACGAAATATATACTCTGTCCAAATATTTGTGTTTCCGTTTGGATTTAACGATTTTGCTATATTGATCTCTCTTAGTTTATATTGCTATTTAATTGCCGTTTTAGGGAGATGTATGTATATAATGTAAACTATAACGGTTATTACTCTTTTTTGTTAGGTCTTAATTATATACTAGTGTATATATATGAGAACTGCAGATAGAAAATAATTTTTCGTGTAAGGTTTCAAAAATACAATACTTGTATCTAGTAAGATGAAAAAGATTGCATACATTTTTGGAGTAAGTGGTACACGCCATACAATTTTATCATTTATTACGAGGAAGAATCCATCTGCAGCTATAAAAAATTAAAAACAAAAAGAGCCGAAGTTAAAGTGGATTACCATTCTGCTTTGAAGGTATAACTAAAACGTAACCAAATCTATTTAAGTAATTTTATATTTGATATTAAATCCGTCACAAGACCACGATCTGGTCATGCTTTCTAAAAATCTTCAAACTTTAGTATAAATTTAGCTTAAAATTTGCAAGTTGAATTTGCTAATTGCCACATGATCCCTGCAAGCAATCTACAATTTAAAACGTTGGTTATTGGTCACTAAATATTAAATTCAGTGTTTCTTAGAAATTCCATCGAGGGTTAAATTGTTTGAGTTGAATACGATTCAAGTTCGAATATTTACTGAAGCGTAGCTTGAGCACAAACTATGCAGAATTCAAAATCTCTGAAATACCAAATAACCGCTCTTCTTTTTTAAGTTTGCGATTAAACACGATTATGCAAGTCAAGTGGGAGAAAAATGATTACTAAATTCACATGATTTGAAAATAATAGAAATCGTAATTCTTTTCATAGTACGTGTAAAACACATATTGTATGCAGTGAACAACGATAAGACAGACCTTTATTACGTAGTACAAGTGTGTATGAAATGATTTCATTGATATATTATAGTAATTATGCAAAATATATGCTTCGAATGCAAGATTAGAAAAGAAATTAAACATAGCAAAGAAGGACATACATATATAAAACCTTTATGCATTTTAAAGTATACTGCTTATCGGAAGTGCACTGATTTCGTGTAGGAACAACTAAGACTAAACAGAAATCTGCATACAAAGTTTTCAAAGTGGCTTTGTTTCCCTGGCGGGTAGTAAATGTTATTGACAAAAAAAAAATGAAAATGGCCGTCATGGTGGAGACAGTAAATGTTGGAGAATCACAAATTTAATTTTGAAGAAACGAGACCTATTTTTGAATAAATATGTTTTCAAAACCATCTTCGAGGTATTTAGGAAGCGTTGCATTTGCATGCCTGCAAACGAACATATTATTAAATTTTCATTATTTCTAAACTTAAATTAATATCTTTTACGTACACATA
Organism: Potamilus streckersoni; assembly: GCA_016746295.1. Classification (NCBI taxonomy): domain Eukaryota; kingdom Metazoa; phylum Mollusca; class Bivalvia; order Unionida; family Unionidae; genus Potamilus; species Potamilus streckersoni. The sequence continues at coordinate 480,760 of JAEAOA010001547.1, forward strand.
AAAAAGGAAATCATTTCGAAATCCATGACGAATGTCCTTTGTTTGCTTTATATATATATATATATATATATATATATATATATATATATATATATATATATATATATATATATATATATATATATATATATATATATATATATATTGTAAGAGAGGGCATGCATGTATTTTGATTTAAAGTTGTAATGGTAAGGAAAATAACGTGGAAATACATTTAAAAAATATATATATAATATATTATATATATATATATATATATATATATATATATATATATATTATATATATATATATATATATATATATATATATATATATATATATATATATATATATATATATATATGTGTGTGTGTGTGTGTGTGTGTGTGTGTGTGTGTGTGTGTGTGTGTATCCTAAGGTTCTGAAACCAGAATTGGTCAAACTTACTTGTTTACAATTTAAACCAGAAGCGATTAAATATCCAAGTTTTACACCTATGTTTTCGTGGCCATGTTGAAACCTCCTATCTCACTGAATAACAGCACGAAAATGTATGTTGATAGCTGATTCACAACCCACACAAATTAATATAATGCTCTTAAAATGTCACGAGACACCCATATACGTATGACAGCACCATTGAATCTTTAGAAAGTGACAAGAATGGGCAAAAGTAAGCACTAACACACAGCACAAACTCTGCTGTTAAACTTCGATGGGTCGATAGGTCAACACATCTTTGTTCATTCGCAACGGGCCGTGTCACTGAGAATTGCATTGTGATTCAGGGAAATGTCTGGTCTAGTATTTATTAGCGCCGAATAATCAGCAAAAAAGGAGACAAATAAAGGAATACAAAATAAATTGTAAAACAAAAATATGAGAAAGTAAGAGGTGAAAATGCACAGGGTTAGAAAAGGACATTCGATACTTGTAAGACGGGCGATCAATTATATCAAACTTGCTCGTGCGGGTCTATGAAAATATTTTTTTTTTTTACAAATTTATTCATTCTTATTCATACGTGGATAATGGTGTAATTAATTTTATTCTTTATTAACTTGAAAAGCACTTTTATGACACTGCTGGTAGTGGATAATGATTTACGTATCTCACAGCACGTCTTTTGTAGCAGTAAATTTGTATGTATTCAGTCTAACGAAAGAGTGTTATATTATTAGTTATATCATTTGGACATATAATTTGACTGGATGATTCGACAGTTTTACACATACAAGTTTTATTTAACCAAATAAAATTACTGCGGCCTTAAAATAAAATCCCACTTACAATAATCCGATGGAATTCCATATCAGGAATATATTATTATTGGGGGTTAGAGTGTGTATGTGGTTGGGTTTGGGGCTGTGTCATTCATTTAAAATAATTTATTTCATATAAATATTTCGGTAACTGCTGTGGATAATTGCACTAGCGACAAAAAGCCTTGCGGGTTGAAAACTAGCCTAATAATTTTGTACCATTCCCGCTAAATAAGCGACTTTGCCGACTGACGATTGACTATCCAATTTTGGGTATTATCCTTCCCTGACTATCTTGACCAACACGTATGTATATTAGAAGTAAAATACTTACGAACCATTTGCCTATTTTCTTTGTTTATTTTCGTGACTTGTTCAGATTAACTTATATATAGCTTTGTACGTTGTTAAGCTCTTCCAGTTTGGAAGGAAATATGCAATCTATGTAGTACGAAAACACATGATGTTTCAGTAGAAGAGAATCGTTTGAAAAACACTTTGAACTTACGAATTTTAACAGTACAGCTAAGACGGTTCGGACGCCTTGGTTTGTGTCTGGGCAAGGTACGTGACTCTAGATGCTACTGCATACTATAGCCTAACATTGTTTTGTCTCAATGTGCTGTTCAACACCAAACAATCAAACAAACGCAGGTTATGTATTGAAGTTATCAGACAGACTAAATGTTCAACCTTCATGGGAGTTATGCTTATAAATTTTAAACAACTGTTTATAATAAAAGCCGACAGCGATTTGTTTGTTTTAATTCATATGGTCTGTACTTTTGAGTACGGAGTTTTAAGAAACATATTTAGACATATAAATTCAATAAATATTTTTATGCCCAAGTAAATTCATTTAAAACACAATGGAAGTCAGCAAAATTGTTTGATTAACATCTAAAAATATCAGCGGTGACCTTGCGTCATATGGAGTGACGGCAAACTCTACACCGATCTCCCACCCCGTTAAAAAGACTACCGCGAAACTATCGCCAATCACGTTTCCTGGAGTAAGTTTCCCTGCAGTTAGATGGTTAAGATCATGCCTTGGAAACTTAAAATGCATGAACTTCCAGAGAGGGTGGGGGGGCTTCGTCCCATACAAGTTGTAAAGAGAACACCATACTACCAGTAGTTTGTACGTCGAGATAATACACGTTTGGCTGTATGTAAAATCTGCCATGGCACGGTTGAAGAATTTAAGTCTGCCTGTTCAATATCATTTTCGTATAATATAGTTATTTTACTAAATTGCTAACAAGATAAATTACATACCAAATACATATAAAAATATCCAAACCTGACCTCAAACAGCACGTGCTTCTTTAATGTTATAGTGCGACTGATATCACAAGGTTGCTTGCGTTATAAAGATAAGAAACCGACTCCATCGTGTCACTTGTGTGTGTGTGTGTGTGTGTGTGTGTGTGTGTGTGTGTGTTTATTAACCGTAAACTATCATCTGATTTTGAAGTTGCAAGAATCCTTGTCCCCATACAACTTTCTTTTTCTTTTTATTTAACAACACAACAGCCGAAATTTCGAAAATAAATTTGTTTTTATGAAGTTATTGCCTACTTACCTAATTCTTTAATTCATTCTTTACCTATTTAATTCACATAGAGGTAAGTAATAGCCGAGCATCATACTGTACACTATGCAAGAATGTTTCGACGCTCCTGTCCTGTTGTTCGTCCATCGAATTCGAAGACGACCATGACATCATTAACAAGTCTGATATCTTTAGTACGTGAGTGTCTGATAAGGCCAATTTACTCTCTGAACAATCTGTGGCATGTTGGACAGGAGATACCTCTTAATGTTGCTTGGTTTATACGATGTGCTGCCATTAAGAGATTTAAGTTGCTCGTTCTTGTGTACTCCCTTTAAAATTTTCCATTGATACATAACATGTATACCTTTATTTGTCTCACTTGACACAGTTAGCTTCAATATAAAATGAAATAAAATAAAAGCAACTCAACAAAGGTGGTGTATGGTTTATGCGTTTTCAAGTGGGGAATCGATTTTTTATCGTCATCATCGAATGGGAGTATATACATGACTCGAAAGTTACATTAGCCTGGAAGATTGAGGCTGCTAAATTGCGAGATCTACGTTGTTCTTGGAAAAAAAGGTATAGAACTGTAATATAAAAACCATACAAATTTATATTTTTCTTATATATGAAGAAAAGAATCTTCAGATACAAAACCAAGAATCAATACCGCCGATCCCCCAAACTTTATATTGTGATACTTAATTTAGGCTGCTAGAGCGATTATAAACAGCGTACACTTTTCTTACTTAGAAATATGAATGACACGAGTTAATCTAATATTTGTTCGAGGTACACAGCTGTGTCTTCTTATATCCGTCTCTCAGAAGATTTCTTTCTCTGCGTGCCATTTTAAGTTTCCAAATAAATTATAAACATAAAAAACTTAGCCGATGACTATTATTAATTGTTTCATAGCTCTAAAATTTCATAAATGTACTTTCATAAAATAGTAATACCTACACCGTGAAAACTCGATTGTCTATTATAAGGTGTATAACGTGTGTGTGTGCGTGTGTGTGTGTGCGTGTGTGTGTGCGCGCGCGCACGCGTGTGTGGGATCTCGCTACGTATACGAGGTCTGCAGTGTCGCAGTTCATAGATGTCAAGCACTGGAGCATCCTGCCGCAGACATGTATCATGATGTCGCACATAGTCACATTATCCTGACACCAGACCGACCAGTCCTAACACTAACCTCTTAATCTGAGCCTCTAGCGAGGCAGATGCTGGTACCATTTTTATAAGCATTTGGTATGACTGGACCTGGGTTCTAACCCCCGACTTCCAGCATCTGAGGCGGACGCTCGAACTAATTAGCTTATCTGAGCTGTCCGAGTGTGATATGTACCTTCTCGACTTCGTTTCGTGCGCACATAAGAGCAGTCATTTTCATAAGTCGTTGCTGGAAAGAAATGGAATTCCTAACAATGGTAAAACAAATAAGATTCAGCCCAAACAAGTGAAAGACGTATAAGTGTATGATAACTTAACCTGCTTCGAAAGAGTGTGATCATAATGCTTGCCCTGTACCGACGCCCTTTTTTATTGGTGCCCAGTACTAATATTAGTACCTTAGTCCTACCTTGTGGACACGGTACTAACATGAGTCTATGTGTGTTACTGGAGTAGCCGTGTGTGAATTAAACCCGGACCTATTTAGCCTGATATAAAAATTTTGTACATGGTTTTTTGATATATTACTAAATAAATTGAGAAGTCCTCTTAGTTAATACTGGAATAATCGCAAATCATTGTAGAAATAGTGGTAAAATCTCGTTTACCTTTCTTATCCGATATTTTCGTTTTGATCCTCCGCCATATTAGTTCAAATAATGCCTAGTTCCGTTCTCAGCGTCGTTTCTTTATGTGCCATATAAGGACGTTAATGTCTTATTTGAAAACGTAAACAAATCGTAGCAAAAAATATGGCGCGGATTGAGTCGGAAATTCTGCGCATTAAAAGTAAATACGGTTTACCGGTGACTTTGAAATTCCACCAAGAAGCAATTATTTTCTCAACAAAACCGTATTCCGCAATTTATGCAAGTATCCATTCTTCATCTTTTTGCGTTATGTCATTCAGGTGGCGCTCTACAGTTTCGTATTTAGCATAGGGTTAGAATTTTAAAGAAAAAGAGTTTCCCCGGGTTTCCTCACTAGTTATAAGGGCTATTTAAAAGAGACTTTGTATATCTTAGGTTTGTTCAAAGAACCTTTAATTCCCTTTATTTTGATGTATGATTGATGGGTGTAATATGGGTTAGAGAGTATACAGCTTGGCCTTACTCCAGATGTGCACCTTTAAAAAAAGTGCTAGCTCTACTTGCTCATTTTCACTTCTCGAACTTCAGGGGTAAATTGTAAAAAATAGAGCCGATAACTTTTTTTTATATTTTATGTATTTGGTAATTCATTCATTGCACATTTAGAAGCTGGTATTGTCTAGTTTGGCAAAATTAATTTTTCATATTTTAATAGCTGCCAAGAATAGTGCACTTTAGACAAATTCAGGTTGATTTTTGGAGCACAAGGGAGCAGTCATTTTAGTTAGCAGTGTCCTAAGATCATTTAAAATTTCCAAAAGTACAATATCCAAAGAAATTTCAGCCACATTACATGAAAGTAGTATATAGGTATGACAACATTCTCTCCACTATGCACGTTTAAAATGCAAACAACTTCACCTTACATACATCACTCTGTCAAAAATACATAATAACTGGTGAGCGCCACCTCAACAACTAATACCATAGCGTAGATTATCCATATATAGTCTGGCAAGCCTTATGTAGAAAAGGGGTCTGCTTGAGCTTGGTTTAGCTTTCACAGCATAGCAATGAAAACCGATGCGGAAATACGTGTTTTATTTTTAACGTTTTTCTATCGGATGGCAAATGTCACGAATAGCAGGCAAATTACAGATAATATTAAGAAAACAGTCAATACCTTCTGCAAATAAATATATCTCATACAATGTGGTCCTCTAAAAAAGCTTGCATAAATTAAGATCAATTTAATTTTACTCGCTTTTAATTCTACAAGCTTTGGTAATTGGTTAAACTCATATATAATTTGACTAGTATGTTTAGCAATGATAATATCTGCCAATAATTTACATGCAAGATCAAACAAATCCGAGTAGAATCGATTGCATAATTGATAATGGTATGAAACTCTGGTCCTGCCAAAATATAAAAAAGAACCTAATATATATATATATGCATGCATAGCTGACACTGAATAGCTAACGGTACGTAGTAAATGTATACCTTGGAGGAATGCATTAATCAAGCTATTGAAAATACTAGAATGTCTTTCTTAGTTTCTGAATACGTTCATTTGTGAATACATTTATTCGATTCCTTTTATCATGGACTCGACATGATGAATCGAATCGATATGAAAATATTTGAATGCACTAAGAATTTATTTCGAGATCAAAAGTGTATAAGCTAGCAGGTATGATTAATTGAAATCAGCTTTTATAAAGCCTCCTTAATCCTTGCTGACTAAATCCAATATAACCAGGAAGTGAGGTATAATGCTAATATAATGAAGACGTGAGGTATAATGCTAATATAATGAAGACGTGAGGTATAATGCTAATATAATGAAGACGTGGGGTATAATGCTAATATAATGAAGACGTGGGGTATTATGCTAATATAATGAATAAGTGAGGCATATTGCTAATATAATGAAGAAGTGAGGTATAATGATAATATAATGAAGACGTGAGGTATAATGCTAATATAATGAAGACGTGGGATGTAATGCTAATATAATGAAGACGTGAGGTATAATGCTAATATAATGAAGACGTGGCGTATAATGCTAATAGAATGAAGACGTGGAGTATAATGCTAATATAATGAAGAAGTGAGATATAATGCTAATATAATGAAGAAGTGAGGTATAATGCTAATATAATGAAGAAGTGAGGTATAATGCTAATATAATGAAGACGTGGGGTATAATGCTAATAGAATGAAGACGTGGAGTATAATGCTAATATAATGAAGAAGTGAGGTATAATGCTAATATAATGAAGAAGTGAGGTATAATGCTAATATAATGAAGAAGTGAGGTATAATGCTAATATAATGAAGACGTGGGGTATAATGCTAATATAATGAATACGTGGGGTGTAATGATAATATAATAAAGAAGTGAAGTATAATGCTAATATAATGAAGACGTGGGGTGTAATGCTAATATAATGAAGACGTGGGGTATAATGCTAATATAATGAAGACGTGAGGTATAATACTAATATAATGAAAACGTGAGGTATAATGCTAATATAATGAAGACGTGGGGTATAATGCTAATATAATGAAGACGTGAGGTATAATGCTAATATAATGAAGACGGGGGTATAATACTAATATAATGAAGACGTGGAGTATAATGCTAATATAATGAAGACGCTAGATGTAAGACGAATATAATGTAGAGGTGAGATATAAGCCTAATATAATATAATACATAATGGATGGATGGATGGACGGACGTATATATTTTTAAATTAACAGAAGAATGACAAACGAACACATGAAATGCTTGTTTTCTTCGATGTCAATTTCTTCTGTATTGCTTTATCTGAATATGTTTATTTTACTGACTTCGATGATTGATCAATGGTCGAAATGCTGCCAGACCCATGATTGCGAAAGGTCTCTCATCTGGGACAATGGAACAGATACGCAAAAAATAACCAATAACAAACAGTCACATACGAAGAACAAATACCATGTCTGCGTCATGGCCCAGAGAAGCAAATCTATCCAACATAATAATTATAAGTATGTAAAGAAATAAAGAATCATAATTCAATTTAAAGAACATGTCTTAAACTAGATAAAATATCTACGTATACATATAACTAGGACTTTCTATATCTCTGTCGGTCTGTCTCTCTTTGTGCGCCCGCAGATCTGGGTCTGTACAATTTGTTCGGATTAATCAGTAGAACCAACAGCATAGACGCTAATCTACAGGTACATTATATTACAAACGATAAGGATGTTTGTTATGTGACTTGACTTATAAGTTAGTATAAACGGTATTTTATACTTTTGAATGCTGCACAGAGAGAGAGAGAGAGAGAGAGAGAGAGAGAGAGAGAGAGAGAGAGAGAGAGAGAGAGAGAGAGAGAGAGAGAGAGAGAGAGAGAGAGAGAGAGAGAGCATATGAATGTGTCAAAAAGCAGTAGACATTCTTGATCACTTTCCCGACTGTATGAAACAAATTAGATGAGATTGATGCTGTTGCATTTGTTGATATCAGAGAGATTTATGCAACCTATCCATTGCTTGTAATATTAGTTTTATACAACCTAGCCATTGCTTGTAACATTAGATTTATTCAACCTAGCCATTGCTTATAACATTAGATTTATTCACCCTAGCCATTGCTTATAACATTAGATTTATTCAACCTAGCCATTGCTTGTAACATTAGATTTATTCAACCTAGCCATTGCTTATAACATTAGATTTATTCACCCTAGCCATTGCTTATAGCATTAGATTTATTCAACCTAGCCATTGCTTGTAACATTAGATTTATTCAACCTAGCCATTACTTGTAACATTAGTTTTATTCACCCTAGCCATTGCTTATAGCATTAGATTTATTCAACCTAGCCATTGCTTGTAACATTAGATTTATTCAACCTAGCCATTGCTTGTAACATTAGATTTATTCAACATAGCCATTGCTTGTTACATTAGTTTTATACAATCTAGCTATTACTTGTAACATTAGTTTTATGCAACCTAGCCATTGATTGTAGCATTAGATTTATTCAACCTAGCTATTGCTTGTAACATTAGATTTATTCAACCTAGTTATTATTTGTAACATTAGATTTATTCAACCTAGCCATTGCTTGTGGCATTAGTTTTATGCAACCTAGCCATAGCTTGTAGCATTATCATTATATTTATCAACCTAGCCATTGCTTGTAGCATTAGATTTATTCAACCTAGCCATAGCTTGTAGCATTAGATTTATTCAACCTAGCCATTGCTTGTAGCATTAGTTTTATACAATCTAGCCATTGCTTGTAGCATTAGATTTATTCAACCTAGCCATTGCTTGTAGCATTATATTTATCAACCTAGCCATTGCTTGTAGCATTAGTTTTATGCAACATAGCCATAGCTTGTAGCATTAGATTTATTCATCCTAGCTATTGCTTGTAACATTATTTTGTAGCATTAGCATTATATTTATGAACCTAGCCATTGCTTGTAGCAATAGATTCAGCTATTTCATAAAAGGAACGTCATCATAGTTCATTCGTAGTATAAAAGAACATTCATAACCACTTTTTGAGAATGATGCATGTTTGGATTTAACACAATCACAGATTGTGTCAACATTTAATAAACTGGATATTGAAAATCCATTCTTCGTCAAAATTGTTGCATCTGATGTCGTGCTGCCCGGTGACTGTGGATTACGGCTTCTAAAGTGACGTACACAATAGTACCTAGAATCTTTTGTCTCCAAATGACAAAAATTTAAAGGTAGCTTTCTGCGTTTTGTCTCCAGAAGACAGGATTTAAATAAGACAGCGTTCGATAAATGCGTCCGCACTTTTATATATATTTTCTCTGGTTGAACTTCAAGAAAGACTCAACATTACGACGGCAAAATATTTATCCCTATCTGCTTATTGTACATGTTTGATATAGGTAACACAAGACATATTAATCCAGGAGAAATTCAAAACCATGACTTAATATCAATGAGTACTCTCAAACCTAATCTACTCTGGTGGAACCGTCTTTAGAAAATCCAACTGCTGGCGCATGTACTGGTACCAAAGAAACATTTCCGTTTGTATAACAAATTAACATTTACTAAATAATGTTTACCAAATGTCACATATCGGTATTTATCTCTCAGCGATAACCATCTTTAATGACAGTAAAACAAATACGAGCAAATCTGGTATCGTCTTAGAATAAAAGAATTGTACAGCCTATTCAGCAATCTGTTCTAAGGGACCTAACTCATCTTGAACAATCTGATTTTTTTCTTGGACTTGTTCAGCTTAAGTATATTGGATTCAAAAAAGCTTCATCACAATTTTGTAAACTTCAAAAAGTTATGGTTTAGGTATAGATATTGTTCTTTAGTCACATTAGTTGACTGAATTAATGTATCAAAATGGATCAAATTTTATTCATTTACATCAGCTAATGTTTGTAGACGCGAAAACGTTCTGGTTGTTGTTGTTGTTGTTGGGCTTAACGCCATTTTCAGCACATGATAGGCTATTCATGGCGGCCAGTATTAATGGTGGAGGAAGAAACCTGGAAATCACCGGAAAGAACCACCGACCCACAAGAAGCTACTGGCAAGCTTTCTCACATATCCACATTCGCCGAATCCTAGACTCGAACCAACGCAGACAGAGATGAGATGGCAGTGATCCGTAACGGACAGCGCTTTAGATCACTCGGCCACTCCAGGCCCCCAAAACGTTCTGGACAATATCGACATGGTGGAGTCGGCAGTCGTCTCAATTTTCCTCTATTTGTTCGGTACAATGCAACCTTCTTGTAACACACTGAGATGCCTTAAGAAGAGATATTGAAGAAATTAATACGAATATGTTTTCTAAAAAATATTTTATGTGTGTGTGAAAGGGGAAGGAAGTGGAGGTCTCACTTGTTGTGCTCTTAATTTAAGATGATGAAAGAAAGGTGTTGGAAAGCCTACGTGTTAAAGGGCGCAACGATTGACCCAAATGAATCCAATAAACCGAAATGGACTGAAAAGGAGACCCAAATGAATCCAAATAACACAAATGGACCAAACTAGATATGGAAGTCAAAATGGAAATCCAAAGAGAAATCAAGAGACCCAAATGGACACTGGCGGAACGAGAGATTGATTTAAGCAACGCCCTTTCTGAGCCACCATGGAGACATGCTTTATGTGGCACCCTTGCTTTGCTACAGAGAAAAGTTTTTTTGTTTTGTTATTTGTGGACTTTCTCCCCCAATATAAGTTTTGTGAATAATTTACCTCGTTGGACCAGGTGTAGGAGAAATACTGCCAAAATTTCAGCTGCAGAAATAACCCTCACGACGGTACCCAATTCGCTTGGCGTCTTGGGGCATGCTTACTCCCGCCACAACCTTCCGTGCCGCCATTGCAAATGGAAATTATAAATAGACCTTAACGGAATTTAATGAACTCTAAGTAATTGAGAACTAAATTAACCCATATGGAATCTAATGAAACCATATGGAAATTTAAAAATAGCCTTTTTTTGAAAAGAGATCATTTTAAAGGATAGGTCGATAATGTATCCATAATGCTACAAATTCGGTGCATCAGTTTGTGAAAAATTTAGCACAAATAATCTTATCGCAGTCAAGGAATAATGCCGATTTACCAGTGTATAGACGCACCTGCTAGTAATGAGTACATTAAGACTTCCCTTGAGTGGTCTGTTTCAACAGAGTTCTCACCCTATATCATAACATGAAATCTCATAGTCTGACATTATTCACATCTGGAAACTACCAGAATAATTGTTGATTTCCACTGCAGAAGACGTAATTATACAAGTAAAGGTCTGCCATTTTGTACGCATCTGATAAATAAAAGATATTGTCGAAATCTTAACATTGGATATTATAAGACTCCATTCTCACATAATTTTATAAATCCCATTATTTAAGTACATGTATTCGGATTTCGTTTCTTGTGTACAATGATACCCGAGGGTAATTTATGTATATTGTACAATATTTCGAAATAGTGAGTTCGGTTCATTTCCGACGCACGTGCGAAGTGCTCTCGATGGGAAAAACCGATTGACATCTAGTACGACAACATCGTCTGTATATAAATGCCTAACCGTAAAGTGATATCTTCATATTACGGAATTTCTTGTCAGTAATCAGTATACTTAGGGACTTGCACTTCTTTAGCTGTAGATGTATGTAAGTTACTTATGGCATTGTTCACTTACAATAAAAAAAACTCCAAGACCAGCCCGGATTGAGGAGTATTGTACAATAGAATAGGAAAAATGGTGTAAAAACAAGATTCATAAAAATGAAATTATATAAAATTAATACAAATAGCACACATATTAATAAAACAGAATAACGTAAGAAAAAACTTTACATTTCAGAACTAGGAGGTTTCCTCTATGATACATTTGAGAGGGACCACTCCAATAAAACTTAGGGACTTAAACATCTGCTGTAGATGTATATAAGTTACTTTCTAATGTCATATGTATAGTATTTCTTATGTAGATTTAACATTATAGATATGTACGTACCATCACTCTTATTTTTGTATTTTCAATGTAGCTTTGCCTTTCGTAATACAACGCAAATATTTTCTATCATTGTCTGTGACTTAGCAATACATTCATATTGTCAATATAAAGTTGCATTTTATTAAGAAACGTTTAGTACCATAGGAATCTTATCGGATACAGGTTCACTTCTGAACCTGTTGTTTTGTAATGATGTACTGATAATGTAATTTGTATAACTTATCGTATATAACGTCATTAAGTGTTATCGATATACCCGTGCATGCATAGTACACGGTGTTAGATGTATTTTCAGCTGAATAAAGCTGACCATTGCGATTAGAGCTGACCGTGGCAGCTGTGGAGCTGATCCATGGTGATCAGAACTGATGACAGCTGTGGAGCTGACAATGGTCAGGGTCGACGGTGTACCAGCTGTAGAACTGACCATGGAAGTTGACCATGACGGTTGTGGTGCTACCAAGGTTGTACCGCCGCTGGTCATAGCGGCGGTAAAGCTGATGATTGATCAGGCAACGGAGCTGGTTGTACGGCGGCCGTGCTGGTGAAGTGTGTTGCTGGTCGGGTAGCAGGTGGTCGGGCGTTGCTGACTGAATTAGTGGGCGCTGATTGCTTCATTGACCAAGGAATTGAATGGTGGTCGTTGACTATCTATAATGATGTTCGCTTGACTGACCAGTGTGACTGGTAGCCAAGTGTGATATTGATGGGAGTGTTTTGTGTTACTCTAAGGATGTTATCTTTAAGCCGTTGGCTAATTTGGGTTTTTTTGTTATATCTAGGTTTTTGGAAGTGTAAATTTTTGTATGATATCTGTGCAATCAATTCATCACTTTACTATTTGAGCAAAATACGTCAGTTTTTTACTATTTGAGTGAAAACATAATTTTTACTATTGTGTAAAACGTCATTCTTTTCATCGTATGAAATTTCTGCGAATCGTTTACCTTCGTCCTTGTTCTGTGTAAGGTCAGTTATTTTGTATTTATTGTTGCATTTTTAGGTTCGTACGTATTATATTAATATGTCCAATATTTTGATCTTATAAAGTAAATTATTAATCATAATTCTTTCTCCTTCAAGTCATACATCAATAAACATTGTATTTGTATCACCATCAAAAGTGTTCTGTTGTGAATCGGAAATCCATCTCGGCTATCTTGTTACACCCATACCTAACTTAGAATATTTATTTGTCATTTATCCTTCAAACAAATAAGTGTTGTTTAGACAGTATGACATTGTTATTCTAGTTGAACTGGCTTGGTTCGGTACTTTACGACACGGAAACACATATAGGATATTGTATTGAGTAAAGAGCCTTGCGCAAGAACATACCAGGAGAGCTGACCCAGACAGGAGGATTCGAAACAGCACCATCCCATTCTTGAATAGGCCACCATGCTAACCACTGATCCGTCGCTGACACCAGATGTTCTAGTTGGTTTTGATTTGGACGTGCTGTTAAGAATTATCTCCAAATGCCATATCTCTACTGCATCAGGAGCGAAAAACATTCAGATGTTTGAGAATTGGAATTAAATTTCGGAGTAATTTGTTTAAAAATATATTTTTCGGTAAGGTATTCCCATCATTGTCAGGATTGCGCTGTGTGTGCTTGGGTTAGGGTACGACTATGCAAGTATGCATGCATGCATGCATGCATGCATACATACATACATACATACATACATACATACATACATACATACATACATACATACATACATACATACATACATACATACATACATACATACATACATACATACATACATACATACATACATACATACATGCATACATACGTGTGTGTGTAGAATAGAATTCTCCGTTATCATCAGTGTATATTTGTAGTTTTCTAATATTTATCCTAGATAAATACATTTCTTTCATAGGAATCTGGAATGACTGTGTAGATGGATGAGAATTTATTATTGGATCGCCATGCGAGTGTCTGTTACGCAAGAGTGCAAATAACACTGAGTAGAATCATCTTTTGGCGATATGTGGTTAGTCATGATGAAATATGGACTGGTGCCTGCAGACCTGGGTGTGAATCTCCGTAGAGTACGAAGTAAAATTTCTCTAACATGCATGATAGTATTATATATATATATATATATATATATATATATATATATATATATATATATATATATATATATATATATATATATGTATATATATATATATGTATATATATATATATATATATATATATATATATATATATATATATATATATATATATATATATATATATATATATATATATATATATATATATATATATATATATACGGTAAACTGAATAAAAATGATTTGGTGCCTCTAATACATTGTAAGCTGCTCCGCTTGGGAAGAGGCAATATCAGCTAGTGTGTCTCTTGATTTCTATTTGTTTAGATCAAAGTTACGATATTTGCGTAGTGCATTGAAGAGCAGTACAGTTACAGGTGCAAAACACTATACTAATATGTCACATGACACCGACTACGGTTAAAGAAAGGTTAGTGTCATATATGTGTGATATAAGACACGTAATCATTTTGGTATGCATTTGGATAATGATTTCATTCCACAGGCACGCAAGTCATTTGATATTTATATCAGAGAAAGATTTGGAAGAGTATGTAGGGATCAAGTAACAAAATGGAATTTCAATTACATTTGTTTTCACGAAGGAGTTTTGTCATATGATTTATATGTCCTCCAATTTCCTATAATCAAGTAATTTTAAAGATGAAAAATATGCACGAAACGGATTGTTACATTTAAAAAAGTTACCATCCAAGCATTTTCTTTTTAATTTTCTATTTGCCTTTAACCCAGTGTGTACTAATTCAGAAAGTTGGCTCTCTCTTCTAGGCGAGTATTAGTGCTTGAATTTCCTAGTCCTAATACAGTTAAAAGCTCTGGTGGTGTACGTGTCTAACATAAATTTTAAGATCTACACATCCACAAAACACTTAATTCAAAGATGATTATAAAATAAAAACGGGACCAATTTACGAAATAATCCCATAATGCCTTAGTTTAAGACCTGCTTTATTACATGGTTCAATTTTTTTTTGTTCTCACCATTTTCAAGTACTCTTATTTCTAATGTACAGGGAACATTAAGAACGTGTCCAGATCAAAAAGTCATTATTTTTCCAATACGCATTGAACAATTTGAAGCATGTATATAAAGAACAGCAACCATTTGCTAGAACTTGTGCATTCTTATCTATCGGAACATTTGTTCTGGGATTCCTTCTATATTTTCATAAAACGAGCCATCGGTATTTCTGTAAACTTAATCATTCTTGGTGGCCTAGATGAAGATTTTCTAAATTCCAATCTGAAAAAAAGACCGCCCCGGTGGCCTAGTGATTAGAGCGTCCGCCTCGGATGCGAATAGTCGTGGGTCCGATCCACGGTCGAGTCACACCAAAGACTTACAAAAATGGTACTAACAGCTGCCTCGCTTGTCACTCAGTATTAAGAGGTTAGTGTTAGGACTGGTCGGCCTGGTGTCTGGATAATGTGACTGGGTGTGACATAATGCTACGTAACTGCTGCATGAGGCCCGAGTGCTTGACATCACTATACACTGCCACACTGCAGACATCGTAGCGATGTGACTGAACAATGTTTAAAGCCACGTTAAAAATCATAATCACATCACATTACCAATTTGAAAAACTCCAGTGATACAAATGGTACTAAACAATTTAGAAAACAAACCCACGAGCATAGCAACTCACTGAGCACCCAGTCTTGCGTCAGGTGTGGGTACGCTGGCAGCCATAGCTGCAAACCTGCGCGCAGGCAGCTCGGGCCATTAGCGTCATTCGCCATTGACACGGAGCAACAGTGGAGTCCGGCAGCTCCATGAGCCCTCTTCAGTAATGCACTGCTCACCTCCTTGACATGAGGAAGGGGCTAGAAAAGGTGCCCTAAACATTGCCTGCTCACAACCTCCCTAGCCAGCTTACCATGTCTGGCGGGAACCCTACTTAAGCGGTCGAAATACAAAAAAGATAAGGATTGTTTCTCTCACACTTGGCAAATGGATTATGCTCACCCTATTGGACAGAGACGACGCGAAAAGACCCCAGAGGAGAATTGCCCAAATAGGAAAGGAACTCGCCAGATACAACGTGGACATTGCTGTCTTAAGCGAGACCAGACTTGCAGGAGAAGGTGAGCTATGTGAAAGGGAGTCCGGATTCACTTTCTTTTGGAGCGGCAGAGGAAGTGAAGAGCACTGTGAGGCTGGTGAGGAGAGAACTAATTGGCAAAGTGGCTGGACCTCCCAAGAGAGAAAATTACAGACTCATGACCATGAAACTCCCCCTCTTTTCTGGAAGAAATCACTTTATCATCAGTCGCTGCACTCCAGCCAAGACAAACCCGGATGAAGTGAAGGCAAAGTTCTATGTGAATCATCACTCCGTTATTTATGATGTTCCATTGGCAGATAAACTCTTCATTTTTGGCGACTTCAATGCAAGAGTAAGCTTTGATAGCGTTGCCTGGGATGGAGTGCAAGGAAAGCACGGAGTGGGTCACTGTAACAGCAATGGTCCCCTCTCGCTCCAGACTTGTACCGAGAATGAACTGCTGATCACCAATACAGTCTTCGGCCTCCCTACCCGTAACCGAATATCAGGGATGGACACTCGCTCTAAGAAATGGCATGTCATAGACTACGTCATTGTCAGGAAGAAGGACAATCGTGTGACCAAGTCCTTGTGTGGTGCTGACTGCTGGACAGACCACCGCCTCATCATCACCAAGTTCAACAGCCGCATTCAGCCCAAACAACTCCCACAGAGAAAGAAGGCTCCTAAACGGCTGAACATCACAAACTGAAACACACTAGTATCAAACAGTCGCTCGTGGATGCCCTGGAAGAACGTTTGAAATCCACACCTCATAGAAATCAGAATGTGGAGACCGACTGGGCGGCATTCAGAGAGCTGGTCTACAGCATAGCTTAGGAAATTCTTGGACCCTCAGATAGAAAGCACCAAGACTGGTATGATGAGAACGAGATCAAGCAGTTGTTGAATGAGAAACACCGCCTCGATCAGACCTACTTCAACAACCCATAATCTACCTTTAGTAAAGAGAATACAACAATACACGCATGACTGTGCAGTAGAAACTGAGTCAGATGCAAGACACATGGCTTAGCCACAAAGCTGATGAGATCCAGTGCTACGCAGACAGGCATGACAATACACTGAAAGAAGTGCATGGACCTACTTCCTCTGGATCATCATCCCTTCTTAGTGCAGATGGGAACACATTAATTACTGACAAAGGGAAGATTCTTAAACGATGGGCCGAATACTTTGATAGCGTCCTGAATGCCCTTCATCCATCAACGATGAAACTATTATCCATCTCCTTCAATTACCCATCAACGAAGCACTGGATGACCATCCAACTATGCTTGAGACACAGAAAGCGATACATCTGCTCTCCAGTGGCAAAGCCCCTGGCTCAGACGCCATCCCAGTAGAAGTCTACAAGGAATGGGTCACAGCCTTGACAGAAAGTTTTTTTGATAGAAAATATTTTTATCGATGTGGCAGCAAGAGACAATTCCCTAGGAATTTAAAGATGCTTCCATAATCCACCTGTACAAGCGTAAAGGAAACCGACAGGCCTGCGACAACCACTGGGGTATATCCTTGCCTTCAATGGCAGGTAAGATTCTCGCCAGTATCCTTCTGAACCGCCTCACTGCGCACCTTGACCAGGGACTCCAGCCAGAAATCCAGTGAGGACTCCGGAAAAAACCTGGGACTATCGACATTGTTTTTACAAGAGAAATGCCAAAAGCACATCGCCAACCTTTTCTCCATCTATATTGATTTGACAAATGCTTTTGATACTGTCATTAGAGAAGGATTATGGAAGGTAATACCCATGTATGGGTGTCCGAAATAAACATGATATCCATTGTCCAGCACATCCACGACGGCATGCATGCGCGAGTGCTTGAAAATTGAGAGACATCTGAACCAATCCCAGTAACCAACGGTGTCAAGCAGGGTTGTGTTCGGGCACCGACACTGTTCAGAGTATTGTTGGCCACCAAGATGACTAATGCTTTCGGAGACGGATATGTTGGAGTCGGCATCAGGTTCCGTACAGATGGAAAACTGTTCCACCACAGGAGGCTTCAAGCGAAACCCAAGGTTATGAGATACTAGGTGGAATTTGATGAAAATGAATTACCCCGACAAAATTGATTAGGAGGATGTCCGATATGGAATTAATATTGATAGGTCTGTCTGCAACAAAATTTAGCTTTTTGTATGTTTTGCAATACGGAGGTGGGCATGCAGATAGCAAATGCGCGTACGTTTTATTACTAATCACATAGCAGAACAGATCAGTCTTATCTGATGCATGTGGCGCAGATACGCGAAAAATATCATAAGCCTGTGATTTCCTATCATATCCAACAAAAGCGAACGAATGCACGATTTTGAAAATGATAAAAGTTTTCTTTCTGCATTTTTGTTTTACTTCCCCTGTCTACAAACTTGGTGTACATCAGTGAACAAAATTACGTCACAATTATACCACATTGTGCACTCTTATCCACGTCCAATGGAAGACTGGTCACCTGTCGCGCTTATACATACAAATAAGGAAGTAACATGGGGCAAGGGACCATGTTAGTCGAAGACGTAAGATCTAAAGGAAGAAACAAGCTGTAGATATGTTCTGTAGCGGGTATGCGGATGTCGTCGTAACGATGTAGCTTTGGTTAAGTTAATAGCGTACATCCTGATTTGCCGTTGCATTAAGCGAGGGTAGATCTGGGTTTACGCAGTATACATTTATTATACTATATATGTAATTACGTTATACTAAATTCCCATGTATATTATATAAAATGAATAGTAAATCTAAAAGAATACAGATAAATTTTTATTAAGCTAAACATGTATAATTTTAAGTCGGGAAACATTATTTTGCAAGCGATTTGTAATGTTGTTTCAGTTTCGACAAAAGTAAATAGGACAATGCATTAAAAAGCGACATATCATAAGCTTAAGTTCAGGTTTCTGAAATATTTTGTCGGTTCTGTTGATGAGTTATTATCTGTTCCCCACCCCCGTTTTCTACGCAGTACTTCCTTTTAAACGATAAATCTGTTTATGAGTCATCCATAACTCTATGTAATATTTATTACAATCTGTTATTGCATTTATATAGGAGCTTTCGAATGCCCTGGTCATTATAATATTTACGTTTGGTAAATACCATAATGTCCAAGGCATTCCAAAATCACTAATGCAGCTGCAATAACGATTGTAATAACTATTACATAGAATTATGCATGAATCATCGACATATTTATCGTCTAAAAAGAAGTACTGCGTAGAAAACGGGAAGTGGGGGGATCTTAAACTGACAATAACAAAACTATCACACCTGATGTTTTACATCATCGGCGGAAGGTGCAGTCTAAGAATCAAGCTATTAAAAGCTAACCTGTCTAATTAGAACGTAATATAAGACCACTTTTCAAGAAGTGCATACGAGTGAATTAGTCAGATTCGCATGGTTTTCTGCCAGTGAGAGATAATTAGACTTGAGTCTTATTTCTTTGATCAAAACCATGTTTTTGTAGTTCTACTGCTTCTTGATATCGTTTTACAAACGTTATTGGATTTGTTGGCATGATTAGTTTTGAATCCTCTGGTTGGTCAAGGTGATGCTGTATCAAGCTTAATTGGATCATTCAATGTAGACGGTTTTTTTTCAATCTGAGCAGATTTGTCTCCCGAGAAAAGGTTCATGAGCCATGTATTTCCTTTTGTTGAAGGGGATGCAGGGGTATAGCATCATTTCGTCCTATCAGAAAGCTTTAATTTTGGGGGACAATCATAAAAATCTCAACCAGATGTTAACAAGCATACCGACATGTACCCAAAACTATTTAAAGCACACCATTAAGTCTCTACTGGTTTTGGGGACGTTTTTGGTTAAAAGGGCAATCTGTGTCACTATGCACATTTTGTAAATATTTTATTCTGACCGTGTGTTTTGCCCACAGTGATAATTAATAATAGAAGCACATTTAAACCTTACCTAATCAGAAAAAATGCATGCCTTAAATAGTTTCTTTTCTCTATCATTGACTTGTATTATTTGTGCTGTTCAGAAAACGGACACTGAGAAAGATAGGACGTAAATCAACTTACGTTTTAGAGAATGGACATATCAAGTAATATAATATATGTAGCGATAATTCTATAAAATATTCTTACGCAAAAGGATGGAATCTCTATAAAATACATTACATCAGGGGTGCAAACACTTTTTAGCATGTGATCTCTTTAAAAAATGACGAAGCCAAAATGATCTACCTACCACAAAAATACATAACATATATATGCTGACGTCTATTTTTTTAATGTTACGTGATCTGCTCACACTACCTTCGTGATCGAACGGTCAATCGCGATCGACGTAGTGTGTACCCCTGCATTACATCCATTACAGCCGCTATCAATATAATATATTCTCTTGCAAAATGAATCTACATAATATGTTTTAATGTTGCATCTGCCTAGCTTAGCCTCGTTTTCGTGAGACATTAATATTCATGTGGATCTCATTATGAATGGTCTGTAGTCGCATCAGCCTAGCTAAGCCTCGTTTTCGCGAGACATTAATATTCATGAGGATCTCATTAAGAATGGTCCATACAACGCTTGGTTAATCGATTTATTTTGTTTAAAATACAAAACTCCGAGTAAAATGAGAAGTGAATTCGTCATTAAACGTAACCAGTGCAAGATTCTGCGTTCATACTGAACAAATTTTAATGCTCTTAATAATAGTAGCTGCAAACGGGTTTCTGAAACTAATTTATGATCTGTAGTTAGAGTCGAATTAATTAATTAAAGTAAGCAATCAGCGATGAAGCTTGCAATTTTATTGTATTTTGTGCTTTTATGATAATGTATTGATTATTTTTAATATTTCAAATAGAACAATCTCTGCTTGCAGCGTAACTGACAATTCTTTGTTTTCACTATTTATGATATTCTACGCATTTAAATTGAGTTGTATACATTAATTAAATTATGTACATGCTACTATGAATTGTTTCATGATACGTTAATTTTCCTTATTTTTTATTTTTTCATTCCAAAATTGACAATAAAAAATGATCGTCATAGACTTTTGTAGGCTACTGACTAAATGTATGTTTTTATGGAAAAAAATGCGTAAATTTCAAGATGTTTGCAAATTTGCAATAGAAATTGAATTTTGGAGTTGTTTCTTCAAATTTTGTTTGTTTAATTTACAATAATTATTTTCCAAGTTATCTAGGCTCTTCAACATATTTTATTCCGTTGACATAGGTCATTTCATGCAAATGTTATGAATATACAACTCTTGTTTATTTTATGAAAGATGTACAATATCATTTTTTTTACTAGATTATAGTTTTTGCATTCTGTGAAGAATTAAATAAATTGTATATGGTTTGATGGAAAAAAAATTTAATGAAATGAAGGTCTTGAAGTCTACGTGATCGGTTTCCTGTCTCGCCTACGACTCTGTTCAGCCTCATGTCTATCAATTTCTCTTTCCTACCTAACACATTTATGTACACACACACACACACATACACACACAGGCGCTCGTGAGACCACAGCATGATATCGACGTTACGATCAAATTGAGTAATCATACAAATGATGTTTACAAAGGACATTACAAGATTAACTAGCAATCGCTAAACCATAGAATTTTATGCCGGCCAAATATCAATCAGAAAATGCGCTCATAAGTGATCGTGTGTGTTTTGTCTGACGAGTTCGACCCTTATAGCTGGTTTTATAGGTTCAAACGTCGGATTCGTCGTCTACCACGAAAATATCTCAGCCATATTAAAAGAATTTTATCCGAATGCATTCTATTGTGAGAAGCAGTAACAGTTTGTATTAATCTGCAAGAGATACCTGGTATTGAGAAAGAAGTTGAAGCTATTTTGTAAAAATTGTTATGCTTAAAGATCAATTCGATACAATATTTGATACGGCTAGTGTTAAATTGAGACGAATGTAAAGACTTGCATATACAGTTGTACATGTCGCCTCAACGACTTGGATAAAGTTTTTCACGAGTAGTATGGCGATAGCGGGAAGTCATGGCGGCACGTTATAGCAGTTTCTTGTGGCATATAAAAATATTGGCGTTCCCCGCGCACTCAGCAGGCCCTGTCGGAACGAAGGACAAAAGGGGAAAACGGGCTGGGTCAAAATAAAATAGTTTCGAGTCCTGGCCTTAACAACCTCTGTTTTTATCTTGCGTTTCATTTCCTATTTAAAGAAATAGGATTATTTGCAATTTCTGACAAGGGATAATATCTATCATACTATAAAAAGGACAGGGTCGCATGGTATGGACGTGTGTGTGGCAAAATACAGGATTATGTACTAACATAATTGGTCCACGCGCGGTAAGAGGAATTTCGAAGTTGCAGAACCGGGAAAGAAAGCATTTTAAGGACATTGGAGTCTTATGATAAAGGGTGTTTAGTCGATTCCACTGAGCAATCTAATTCAGGCTCTGTTATCACCATCCTGTCAAAAAGACTACACACCACTGCTAATCTAAACATTGATCTCCGCCAGTTTAAGTAACAAGATCCTTCACACATGAAAGAAAGTCTATATCAATGCCGTATTAAATCCTGTGGAGGAACCTAAGCAATCGAAATCTCGTTACTGTTGAATATAATGCAGATACGCTATTAATTTAAAATATGTTAAACAGATATTTAACGTATAACAATATTGAACGAGAATCTTGTATATTTCCAAACAATAAATGATAAAATCGTTTCTAAGGAAGTCTAAAAGTGTTACTAAATTACCCCACCAAGTAACTTTGTAAATAAATATTCAGAACAAATCACTGAATGTTCCAAAAATTTTATTATTTGAGGGATATGAATCTGTTGAAAAGTAATATCAGAAAAAAATCACAAAGTTAATTGTTTGAAATTGACGCGTATTATGCAGAAACGAGAAAATATATGATTTTCCATTTGCGACAACAATATTACCTATTATGCCTACTCTTCACTTAAGATTTCGATTAACTCCAGTTTTCGTCAAGATAACTTAGCTCATCATCTGTTAAAATCCCGTTATAACGTTTTTGACCCATACGCCTGAGACATTTTGTAAAGCTAAATAAATATACTATATTTTTTTATTTTATTGCTTGTTTGTTAAGCAGGCAGTGTACCAGATATAATCTTGGACCGCTTTGTTCCATGGTGCCACCTACAGGTTCAAAGGGGAGATAACTGGCTATAATATGCGACCTTTTGTACAATGCACGTGGCAAACTTCACGAGGGTACGTAATGTGGGATGCAATATTTTTCGTCTTCCAGTCAACAAGGTCCCTTGATTGACTAACAGTCATATTACACGCATACCTATGACACGTCGATGGCTATCAAATTTTCCATATTGAAAGTACGGTTGTGGCCGGTAGTGATAATAGCAAAGAGAATTCCTGAAATACATACTAAAAATTACATATGTGCTTTTTTTACATTTAACTTCGCTTGACCGAAACTTTTATCGCATGCACTTCTCTAAGTATTAATACAACAGAATCACCAGTCTTTTCGTCCTAATACCCGTCTACAGGTAATGAAAAATACTTGCCATTAACTATTTATTCTAAATAATCAGCAAATGTATATAAAAATAAGATGTCACTGGCGCTCGCGGGATATTTTTTTACATGGAGGGGGTCAGGATTTTTTTAAGACGGTGTGACGGTCAGGATTTTTTGCAGGGGGGAGGGTCAGGATTTTTCGGGGTGGGGGTCAGTCACGGCCTGAGTGTTAGTATAAGAAGTAGACTGAAACTAAAGCTAATAGTTATTAAGCGTTTTGAACAGAATATTGTGACATATTTTCAGCTTCACTTGCATGATTAAACTTATCGGTTAATATATATATATATATATATATATATATATATATATATATATATATATATATATATATATATATATATATATATATATATATATATATATATATATATGTATGTATGTATGTATGTATGTATGTATGTATGTATGTATGTATGTATGTATGTATGTATGTGTGTGTGTGTGTGTGTGTGTGTGTGTGTGTGTGTGTGTGTGTGTGTGTGCAGTATGCTTTCCAGTGAGTCACGTGACCCCTTGAGCCATGCTGCGGGTGGCCATGTAAGATTATATAGAATTTTATTGCAAATAGTAGGCCTAGTTTAGTTGTGATATGCATTTTAGCTAATGTATGAGAAGGCACTTTCCGCAAAACAAGATGGTGAAAATTAAAAAAAAAAATACAAATTTGAACAAAATTACAAACTGATCAGGCATAATATATGCGAGTAGTTGCATACTTGATAAGATAGTACTTTTTTTAGTTCTGGTGGGCGTCACAATTGTCACTAATCATGACTGTTAGACGCATTATAGCGCAACATGCTTCATGACGATGAATACGATATCTAATAATGCAGATATCTGTCTGCTTTCTTTACTTTTTTACATTAGATTGTACGGTGTGTCGATAGGCTACGTAGTGACAAGTTGACATTCATTTGTTCAGTTTCGTATTCACATATTAGTGGTTATTTAGTTGCATTTATCTGTATTTGTTATAATTAGTAATTTACGTTCTTTTGTGTTGACATTTGAAAATTGGATAAATTGATTTTTTTTTTCGTTTTCATTTACAAAGCATGTGAGGTATAGAAACCAGGATATAAGGAGACAGTTAAATGTGGCTGGTGGCTTACATGCAGGGAATACGAGACCAAAATCTTAGATTTTGTACATTTTGCTTTCAACGCATTATCAGGATATCAAGAAAGTGATTAGAGATTTAAACTCCAAGATTCAGTAATTATTAAAAAAATGTATAGAAAACAGATTTACCAGCACAGCATGTACAAAAAAACCACACATATACAGAGAAAGTGAATATTCTAACACTTTATTTTGGAGAACATGATAAAGTTTGGTACTAGCATCATGTCATTGTTATTATTATTATTATTATTATTATTATTATTATTATTATTATTATTATTATTATTATTATTATTGTTACCAAAATACACGGAAACTTGTGTTTAAGTCTTTATCATAAAATGCTGCGTATAGCCAATACAGGCCTTAGTACCTTGTTGTATGGAGCAATGTCAAGGTTGTTTTATGGGCCAATGTCAAGGTTGTTCAGGACTGACTAGATCCATTTTATTTGCAAACAGAATGTGCAGGAAAACAGCTCATGTTCAATTTCTCTAAGATTTATTCAAAATCCACTTGTTCTTACTACTACATAGATTTTTCATAAATGTTAGTAGCATTTCATATTCATATGCATACTCCATATTCCTGCATACTGGATCAATGTCTGTGTACAAAAATGTAGGAAGTATTTATATTGTAAGTTGTTCTTTCACACACTCATTGCTAAATGATGCATGCTATTTAACTAAAAGAAATGGATTATCACTATTACCATAACATTAAGTGATTTCTTCACAGTCAGAGAACTACACCCCACCCACCTGTATTGAATTGTGCATTGCCAAGAGCCAGTAACAAAATTTTATATGAACTGCAAACAAAATAAAAAGTCACCGGTGGATAGGTTGGCAATGTGATATGACATGTCTTCATAACATTCATTTGGAAAATAAGGTGACAAAGTGATGATCATAATGTAACATACTGTGTTTACATTTACATTAATTTAGATAATAGGATATGAACGTGATCAGTTTATGTCTACTATCAGACGTATGAGTGACTTGCCTCACAGTGATCAAATTCCAAAGTGAATAGGTTGGACGCGAGTACCCGTGTAACTGTCAAAAGAACAGACGGTTCCAATATATCACTTCAAAGTGCAACAAGTTTAAGATCCAAGCTTCATAAGTTCCCGTGTTTTTCGAAACAAATCACTACATGCATCGTTTACTTCCCTCCGAAATTGAAGAAATTGACAACGTGAAAAAACTACGCACCACCAATTCTGAAGACCTTACAACGAAATTGTTCCAATAGGGACAATTTTAGGATGTTCAAAGGCACATTTTGACACATTTTACGAGGAATTTTACTTAGTTTCAGTTACAATAACGACATATATTCAATCTAAGAAAGTAAAGAAACTGCTCAAAGTAACAAGGCTAAGTGTTTAGAACTATTTTATTTTACTCTTAACTCACAGTTATGACCTCCAAATTAGTCGACGTAGAGATATTATCCAAAACTGGATTGTAAATCGAAAGATAGCAGAGACAAATACTTTAGCGCCGATGGTGCAGAGTGATTTAAGACGTACCTACAAGTGTGAAAAATTTTTCAATTCTCATAAAATGAACAAAGGTCACCGAGGAGGCGACTGCTGACCAGCCCAGCATAGTTGAGACCTTTGTAATCTCAGCTCTCTGGGAGACTTCTGTGTCGGGAGTCTTGTCCTGTCATTTGATTTGAAGCAGTTTTCTGAGGCCGTGCATGTAGAAGGAGCTTAGCTGTTTTGCATGGCGACATTACACCGTCCATGTCTCAAAGGCGTACAAGAGGGATGGCAGAACTATTGAGCGGTACACCTTAAGCTTGGTTTGCAGGCTGATTTGTCATCTGTTCACACAGCATTGTGAAGTCTGCCGAAGGCTGCAGGTGCACGAGCAATCTTGATAGTGTCCTCTTCATCGATGGAGGCTGTGAAATACAAGCTGCTGTCAAGGTAGATGAGCTTGTCAGCAACAGTAAGATTCTGGCAATCGACGATAATGCTTGGTTCAGTATAGCGGACTGAGGGTGCAGGCTGGTACATGATTTCGGTCTTCATCATACTTATTTTTAGTCTGAAGTCTGTGCAGGCTTTGCAGAACCGATCCATACTTTCTTGCATTTTAGATTGAGTACCATCATTTAAAGCATTGTCGTCAGCAAAGAAATAGTCGCGGATGGTGTCTTCCTGGGCTTTGGTCTTAGCCTGCAGTCTTCTCAGGCTTAGGTTGCCAGTTCTGAACCGGATATCGATGCCAATGTCACCCTCACGGAAAGCATCTATCAGCATTGCTGTGAATACCGTGCTCCTGATCCTGCCTGAAGTTGCACTGATTCGCTGGTAGCAAGCCTTGCTCCAGGTAGACGGTTAGTCGATTTAGCAGAATTCTACTGGCCAGTATCTTCCCTATGATGGACAATAGGGAGATGCACAGAGTTTGTGTATGATTGCCTGTTCCACTTCCGCTTGTATAGGTGGACAATAGAGGGGTCCTTACTACATAGACGGTGTCATTGAACTAAAAACAATACAATGTTTTGCTTCATATTTTCGATTCACAAACTGAGGCCCCGAGGAACGTGACCTCGAGATTGTGCTCGCTTCTCAGAGTCTACAACAGCTGGCCAACCATCGGTTTCAAAATTTTCGGGAGATTTTCGAACAACAATACCTTTGCGTTTTCTTCCGACAATGGTGCTACCTTGAAGATCGTTAAGCTTCAAAAGTGTGCATATGGAAGAGACACCAATTAATCTTGGAATTCCTGCCGCAGATCAAAGGTCTGAAAGGCGACGGCACAAAAGTAATTGTTGCTGTCAATCAGTCAACCATTTCGAAACGATATGTATCGTTTCCGTAATTTAAACAGCGTCAACATTACAAAATTTTGCCTAAGCCAGTGGTTAGGGTGACCCGCAACAATAAACCCCGTGAACGTTATTCTAGTCTGGGGCTACAACGTCACGCCTGGAATAGTGCAGATCACCACCACGAGCTCTGTATGTCGTACAATCGATAACGTCGGTGGGACCGACGTGGGCAATGAATACAATTGATAAGGCTTATTCTGCTTGGTTTCTCTATAGCTTTACTCATGGTATTAAAACCACCCATACCTTTATATTTACCTTGCAAAAGTCCCCGTATAGATAAAATGTGCTTTACACTGACCGACCATGAGAGCAACATGCTCGATGATACGCTCAAAAATTCACCTTTATATTTGAGATTGTCGTCCGCTTTAAGTATATTAGTGGGTTGTCATCTGTAACAGGAATTGTTGCAAGAAATGACAGCCGGACGCGTGTTGTAAGTGTTACTACTACAGCACTAGCCACAACCACTGCGCCAGCTGCCAGGGCCTTCTCCTCGCGTGCCGTCGATGATAAAAAGAAGACCGTTGTAAATCAGGCAAAGGAAACATTGTAGATTGCCAAAATGTTTCTACTGATTTGGATTGAACTGCTGATGATAACCTGACCAATGGCGATAGGGCTAAAGCTGTGTAGTTTACCTGGCCATGGGACAGGCCTTTGCCTCTTGCTATTGTAGAAGGTGATCTATGATATATATCTTTTGCAACGGCGTTTTTCCAAAACTTACAAGACCCTGCCATCAAAATGGGGGCTCTACTACGCTCCGTGATCACAGCATCTGCAATCAGCAGTAGTACGCGTACGAAGCGTGCGAAAACAATCAAAGGGTGATGTGAATCTGCAAGTGCATGACACTTCTTGCTACTTTATTCCCGCCGAAGCCTTCATTAAGGTTATCGGCAAACTGACAAACATGTTGCCAATTATATTCGTTAACAACGGTATAATGGCACTATTCGTCAGTGCTCGCTATCTCATCGATAACTAAGAATTTGAGTCTTGCTGCATAAAATCGATTTCGCCTCGAACATTATATGCCTTACTTGCGACTACTATATTCGCAGTGCTATCCTATCAATAATTTTGTAAAGGACCCGAAAGAACACGCCGGCAATGCCCATTATACCTTGGCAAAGACAAAAAACAGAACGGGAGCGCACCTTGGCGATGCAATAACTGGAAACAACATTCACTCTATGTTCCTGATACGATACATTCCAGATGGTCACGGGTGTTCACCCACAGCGTCAATTTCTATCTGGTTGTGCTCATGTGCTCATGTTCATTTTAGTGTCAAGCATAATATACTGATGATTTGCATGGTAATATTGTCCGCGCGATGACTGAAATTTACGATGGCAAGGTCACTCAAGTTTGTCATTTGGATACATACTGAAACTTTGTCGCTAGTGGTAGGGATCAATTTTCTCAACTTCATGCAGAAGGATATGAGCACCTTCGATGTTCAGGCCATGACCACTGTTGCCCAGTAGTGAGGTTTTCACGGTCAGTGTTATTGTGGACTAATAAGAGTCCAGCAGGGTATCACTGCACTTCGACACATATTCGTTACCTTCTAGGACGTGACACAGATAAATAACTCTGCTGAGGATAAATAACTCGGCTGAGGAAGTCCTTGCAGACCATTGCAGTAGTAACATGGTCTGCACTTACCACAATGTAGTGAGCTACATGGGACGTGACCAGAACGTTCCCTCGAGTTTCCCAATTAGCCAGATAGACATTATCGGCTTCTACTCAGTCTACTGTTTCCACATGGAACCCCTCAAATTAATGCAACAGTCTGTCGTGAACAGGTACTTTAAGGCTTGCATCGCAAGGAGCGCACTTTCCGACTGCAAAGTGGTTGTTATCTCTCTGATAAAACGCTGCTGCTCTCAGGAGCATAAAAGACATCAACATCCACATGGTAATCAACATTTAAACGACACAACTAAAGCTTACATACCGTCCCGGTGCTTTGTCTTGCGGTACGCGAGTCAAAATGACAAAACAACACCATGCGCATAACAAACTAATGTCCCTTTTTAAAGGTCAGCTCGAAAAAGTTGCCATATTCATAAAGTCAAGCCACGGAGGCCTATAGAAACCTTTATCGGCATATCCTAATCAATGTAACGTCCACCATAAAAAAAAACAACACTTCAAAGTCGCCTGCGAGGCAAAATGGGGATTTGACCTTGAACTTTTGGTGCCAATCTTGAAAGTCATGCATAAAAACGGTGATATCCTACCTCTGCTGACCATGCTGTTCCAGCTCTGGTCGACATTGCCCATGCAGTAGCGGGCGTGATGCTTGGCATAGCTGGTGGTATTATCCTCAAGGGAGTCGTTGACGCTACAAGCACTGCAGTGATCTAATCAAATTGTGAGATCCGTGCCTGCTGAGACGACGACAACGACTATTGCCAGATTTGACCTAACGTGTATGGTCCAGCCTTTGAAACATTTCTCTGACATCTATATGCGCGATAAGATGGCTCATCTGCCAGGGCTCAGCAAAGATCAACCTCGACTATTCAGGGAACCGCGTAAGGCGATGAGTGGCGTGCAAGTAAAAGCCTTCCTACTTTCTCCATTTTGACTCGTACGGCCTTGCACCACTATATTGAACTAATTTTGTATCTTCGCAGAGCAAGGGTACGAGACCCCCAGCTACTTCGGCTGACCTACACCTGTCTTTTGGTTCCACTTTTGTGTTTGCACTGTAAGCATCACGAGTTCTCGGATACTAACAATGCATGTTAAAATTTTGGGTTGCGGTGCATCATCTTTTTATGAATTTGCATTGACCTTTCAGATCAAGTGAATGATATTCTTTTGTTTTGCTTGATTATACCTATCCAAAAAATATGGATCTTTTTGACATTATTTTATTTGGATTGATTTAATTTTTATATCTGGCAGGTGTATGCAATATAAAATCTGTGCATAAAAACTGTCCCTTGCACCCTATATAACTGTTAAACTTTATGCAAACGAGTAAAGTATGATTTTTCGTTGTTATAGCTTAGTTAGTGATACGTAGAGAAAAGGGTATTAGAGATGCTGTCATTATTAATTTATATTTATAAATGGACAGATTACTCTCGTCCTTGTGTTATGTGAATTCGCCAAAATCCCCCAAACCGGTTTCATCCTGTTACAATGTATATCTATCTGCGACATCATCCCCCCACCAAAAAAAATATGAACAATTCTATGGTGAAAGTATTACTTTTAGTTAAGCGAGTATGCTATAGCAGCTTATTCTATTTCAAATACATAATTAAAAAAAAATAAGATTCAAAGGAAAACGAGTTTGTCATTTCGATACCATAATTACATGACCATATGCTCGAGGTGAAGTAAATCTGATCTTGAAATTCTCAACAGCATTATCTGGTGTGTTGCGTTGTAGCGTTAAAGAGATTTTCCGCCTTTGATTGGCGCATTGCAGTTGGAGCTTAGAGTCGAATTACCTAGTTAGAGAAGTAAACAACTAGCAAGGAGTTTAGAACCGTGCCTTATACCAGCTAAATGTACCGTTAAATGATCTTATTATGTTATTTAATAGTTTGCTTTCATATTGTATTTTATGTCCCTCTCGACTTGGCACAACCTTCAAATTACTTCCCCAAATTGAAAGTAATCATACAGCAGGTAAACCAATTATTTTAAGCAAATAAATAAGTCTTAATTTCGGCTGGAAGTATAATTCGTTCACACATCGGCAAACGCAACGCAAATTCCTGTATGATATTGTGGGTAATTTTTGCTTTGCATTATGAGTAAAACTGACATGAGGTTATCATTTGATACGTTTTTCGTAGATACGGAGGTGCGATAATTTACATAAAAAAGGATACCAGTTTTAATCACATTGCCTTATCAAATATAAAGTAAATTATATAAATCCCAACACAAATGCCATATAAAAGAAATAAAACGCCTATATTTATTCATGATTGGACTATAATACTAAATTATGTCTCAAAATATATCCTTCGACTTCCTACCTCTCAAATGCACCTACATACACAAGCACAGACATATACATACACACGTGTACTTCATGTATGAAGATAAACCATGAACATGAAGACAGAAAACATACGAATATATGAACTTAGAAAGCGAAATATATTGTTTTTCGAAAAAATAAATATTGTTTGCTCCACTATTGTCAACTCCGTTGAGATATAATATCAACCAATATGAATTACAAACTTTATTTCGCTAACAAAGTAAACCTTTATAATGTAGAAATGTTCTTTAGCAAGCAGTTTACAATATATTTTAGTGATTACTTAACGCTATCGGAAAAAAAAGTATAACATGACATGAACCATAAAAGGTAACTTTTCTGAAAAATGAATGGACCGTTTGGCAAAGAGGAAATAAGAGCAGCAACAACCGATTTTGACATTCACTTTTGGAAATGGAGAAAAGGGAGACTGAGCACAAGACAATGTCATTTCCTTTTTGTTATATTTCCCTTATCCGTGTAACTTTACGCGGAGAATTTCGTATTTGGGATGTAAGATGTGTTTATTTAAGTTACGATTAAATGTTAATTTTTAACGAAAATTCCAATGCAATGCTCGCTAATGAGGCTCCGGTTAACTGTTTATCATGTAATAAATTTGGAGAATACGCATTGGTTATATCGCTCCGTTTAAGGAATTCTTAGATTTAGGTGATTACTTGTTTGATTATAGGAATTCTGTGTCATGGAAATATTCCTCAGCTCAAAATAATTAACCAGTTGCTAGGAATAAATGTCACCGAATGAAGTGTTAGTGAATTTCCATGATGACATGGTTCACTTGTAGTGAATTCAGGTCAAAACCGAATGCAGTGTCCTTGAGTTCAATAGACCCTAGTGGTGTACATTGGTGGTGTGACTGCAGCGGCAGCATTTACGGTAGGAGACTGGTAAATTACATAAAATAATAAACAAGAGGGGACTTGACTTATACAATTTATGTCGCCATGGTGGCAAATGTGATGCAGCTGTATTGGCGTAATGTGCCTTGAAACAATACAGTGACTGGCCTAAAGAGGCGTAGTTAAAATAGTTCCATGTTTTAGGGGATAAATGTATAGTTTCTATGGCGTGAACTGCTGACGGTATGGAAAGCTGAATGAGAGAAACTATGAAGATGTGCGATTGATAAATATCTGGCAAGTTGGGATATATGCCAATCAGAGTAAATTTTATCCATATAATGGACAAGTCTGGCTTTCTAATTTAATATTTTCTAATAGAAGTATTAGGAAATTTGGTGTAAACTTATGACTTCTAGCGGGAATCGCGCCAGGGTTTGACACCGCTCCGTCAAGCAAAGACCCCTAGCTTGTAATGATAATATAGGTTAGCTTGTTCTGCAATTTTTGAATAACCCACATGCCGATTGTCTGGCAGTTTACGGAGGTGCCTAAAATCGGGACACCTTTACTTTTATGAGAACACTTGTAAAATATTTTAAAAAACTTTGACAGGAAATCTGCATTATATAATTTTGAGCAAGAACTATAAACTATAGATATTTTGTACTATTTAAACAGTAAGTGACATTTTTTTTTTTCGAATGGAATTATCTTGTAAGGATTCGTAATGTATTTAAAATTATAATTATTAATGCGCGCGTGCGCACATACACACACACACACACACACACACACACACGTCAAAATTGAGATAGGGGAAATTCGGCCTTCTTAACTCTTCCCTAAAGATCCAACTATCTGGTTTATTAGCTTACGACCTATACATTAAAACGACATTTAAAGGCATCTATATCAATGCACGCAAAGACTAATTAGTAATGACAGTAACTGCAGTCGGAGTGCAACTGAGATCTCCAGCATAACGGAGTACATCTCGATTATAATCTGATTCCAGTAGCTATAGCAACTATTAATCAGCACAACACTAGTTCTTTTATCGATGAATGTTGAGAAAAAAAGGAGATAAATAAATTAGTGCATATGAATTGCTACTTTTGAAAACATCGGAAAAGGCAAGGCTATTATTTGACCTAAGCCATTTTACATGTAGCTGTACTCGATTTTTAAAATTGAAATGCCAACCAAAAAAAAAAAACTAGCTTTGGTTGCACAATATTCGGACTGCTTTTACAGAATAGTGATTCGATTAGTTGACCTGATTTATATAACCAGCACCAACATTAACGAATAAAAGTTAAATTGATAATCATGAACCCTGGAGAATAAATTTTTTTTTTTAGACTTAGATCCGCTATTTTATATTATTGTATAAAACAAAAATTCGTCGGAATTTTAACGACTATAGCATTGCTGTATTTGAATAACTTTAGCCCCATGGTGCAGATATTGGGTGAAAGAACATTTAACCACTATCTGATGTTCTGTCATAAACTTAAGACAATGACAGAGCTAATGACTGACACCCAAATCGCTAAATTAATTATATGTATGGACCTCTTCGCCACCTCCCACTCATATAAGACATTCCAAAATAAAATAACTTTCCACAGAATCTGCAGCAACTTCGGGTCCGCCATACTTTCTTCTGTTTTACCGATAACCCAGTCTCTACCCCATCCTAACAAATAAAATGTTGATTAAGATAGGTTATACAAAGCAATATAACGTTTTGTATCTCTCATCAGTGTGAAGCAGTTTATTTTCTGTTTTCCGTATGCACGCTGCATTTTTTTAAGGCTTTGTATTCATTATTTGACAGTTACGTCATGAGTGGTATTTAACCAATCAGAAACCGTTACTTTGATAGGATTGTTCATTTGGCAAGGTGATTGTTTCACATTAAGGACCATTGATTTTAATAATGGATACAATCATTAAACGGTTATTATTTTTACGGCCATATATATTTATAATAAATAGGATCTGAATTATTTACTTCAAACTTCAGAGGTTTTCTGAGATTATTCTTTAAGGCTTTGATATAATAAGCATTTAGGACGGATGACTGATAGAATTAGATTGAACCAATTATTTTCACCTACCGGAAACACGGTTTTAGTTGGTATTGTAATAAACCTAGGGTATATATGTTATTTGTATTTATGTCTATATGTATGCTTGAGTTACTTGATGTAGATTCTGGGAAGTCGGTGTTGTGTAGATATTTCTCAACTCAGTAATTAGCCAGTTTTTTTGAAGCTGATGTCATAACATGTCACAAGATTTTATGACAGTGTGGATTAGTTTCTTAAAATTAATCTTCCGTTGTTGCTATTGTTGTTGTGGGGCTAAACGCCATTTTTTCAGCACACGAGGGCTATACATGGCGGCCTGTATTAATGGTGGATGAAGAAACCGGGAAGTCCGCGTAAAGAACCACCGACCCACGAGAAGCTACTAGCAAGCTTTCTCACATCTCCACGTTCACCGAATCTTAGACTCGAACCCACGCAGACGGAGGTGAGATGGCAGTGATCCGTAACGGAGAGCGCTTAAGACCACTTGGCCACACGGAACTCCTTGATCTTCTGTAATTTCTTAACATAGGCAATAATCTAAATATTGTAGGTACATGTATCTAGTAACATGTGATAACTCTTTGTGTTGAGTATTTGGATCGCATTTTTATTACCAACCCTTTTAATTTTTACTTGACTGATGTGGCATTCGATACAGATGTTCATTCTCTGATTCCGTATCGCATACATATAATTTCAGGTTAGCACACCCAGCCTGCAACTGCAGTTTTTGTTCGTTGTTCATGTGTATTTTATTTTTGGGGATAAGTGAATATACGTTATCTTTAGTTCCATGGAGAATTGCGGATATAGGAGATCAGATTCATCGACTTAGAGTCATGCATGTAGTCTTGCTTGGGAATTACGAAATATCGGGTTGGTGGTTGATTCTAGGGAAGTAAATCGGTTGTGATTCATGACCAGAAGTATGACGTCTGCGATCAATCAGAGGCGTGTGATTTTTCGGAGTCGTGGGTAATGTAATAGACCTAGGGTACGTGAATTTGTATTTATGTCGCCGTTTATTAGTATTTTTGTTAGATTTTAATAATCATTTGTTGCTTAAGCGGAGCATGTTTAAGAAAAATATTTATCAACCCAGTTAATTACCCAATATTTAGGAACATACGTCACAATATACATTATTCACGAGGCCTTTTTATTGCATCGATTATTTTCGTAAACAGGCCTTCTTACTATCTTAATATAGAAAATTATTTAGACATTTTGGATATACCTCTTTAATAATTTGAGATAGAAATAATTATTTATATTGGGTGTTTGGGATGTTTTTTATGTTGCATGGCATAAAGTACTAATATTCGTCTTAGCAAGAACTACTCACGAATCACACCAGTATGAAACCAGGCAAGTGACGTATGGTTATTAGGAGTAAAATATTTGTAAATGCATACACGTTTAAGGAACCACTTTCTCTGGAAACAGGGAAATATGAATGCTAATGCTACGCAAACCGAGGTGTTTTATTCTCGTGATGTAGAGACCCATTGCGTGTATCTACATGTCTAACCTTTATTTATAAATATCCTCATGTCTCATGAAAAATACATAGATTCAAAAGAAGATACATAGATGATGGTTCACAGTTACAATATGAGCAGTTTCTTTTTTTTTAAAAAAAAAAAAACACATCTGTTCTTATCAGATTACTATTCTCTTTACACATGGATAGCTCGCTTGATATCCGCTGAAGATAATTACCTTTAAACTTGCAGTAGATGAATAAAATCGTATATATTCAGCTCCAGATTAGACGTGTACTTTTTACTGCCTTATTGTCCTCTTCTTCTTCACACATTTCAACATTACATTCAAAAGTTGAAGTCCACAATTTGCACAGTTTTGGTGCATATAAAAGCAATCAACGAATAAAGTGTTCAATATGAGTGAAACAATACACAGTGAAATTCTGCAAAGCACGATTGTTCATTCCCTTCCAAGATACCCATAGACCACAACAAATTTACAAAATGAAAAACATGACATTTTGCAGTTCGTAATATAGGATTTACGTATGCAAAATTAGCGTGAGCAGGGCGAAAAGCAATTTTGCAAAAGGTGGATTATCCTCTATGAATGTCATATCTGCATTTAATTATACGATAGCCTTGTCGTTCGGATTTTGAATGTCCAGGGCATGCATTAGATTCTAAGCAACTTGGTAACCATGGCAAATGTTCAAGGTACGTGCCACTCTACTCGCAGCGAGAGTTGTTGGCCTGTGACGATTCAAACCAGGTATACAAGCGTGCGCATTTAGTCGCCTACCTCTACCACAAAGCCTTTCTCACACTTTTTCATGATGGTTTCAAATTAATTGGTTGCTCAAAAAACGTGTAGGAAAATTGTTCGTTCTGGACTATACGCAGCACAACGCGATCTTATGCTTCGGTCCTTCGAAATTTGGGGTGGAAACCAATCAAGTGCATTAATAGAGTTTGCGGGTAGCCTGTGCCAAAGCATAGAGTACAGCCTGCTTGGAGTGTGCAACAAATTTGTAGTTCTTTTTCAAAAGAATAGTCCAGTCCAGGTTGGCTAGCTTCATCTGCCTTTATTCTTCTTGTGCTACCAGAACATTCTTCACTGTTTTGAGGCGCTATAGCTTTGCATCCAGTGTATTCTCTAGCGTAAACAAACTTGAGTTCCCAATTATAAGGGCTAGTGTGGGAAGCTTGAGATCAGAAGTTGTTATGTGCAGAGAGTTTGAAAAGTTTGGATAGGAAAGGCACGTTGTGCACCTGCAAGATGCAAGCACCGTACTCTAGCGTCTGGTTCCTTCCTATACCAGTGCAATGGAGCCAGGTCGATGCTATGTTTGTCTGCATGCGAAATGGCAGCGCAAAAGATGGAGCATACGGGAAAGCCAAAGTTCTAAGCGTTCCACTGTACAGATAGTTCCCATCGATCCAGTTTGCAATGGTGAGGTATACCCGAATAAATGCA
This sequence comes from Potamilus streckersoni, assembly GCA_016746295.1. Classification (NCBI taxonomy): domain Eukaryota; kingdom Metazoa; phylum Mollusca; class Bivalvia; order Unionida; family Unionidae; genus Potamilus; species Potamilus streckersoni. The sequence goes on from JAEAOA010001547.1 coordinate 518,577, forward strand.
GATCTCTGTGCCTCTGTGTTGGCATACTATGCCATGCATATCTTGTTGTTGGAGCGGCCAGCCAGTACAGACAGCGGTTTTGCTTTTTGGCAGGTATCACCTACTGCTTGTCTGAGGATTTACAAACATACAGGCCTTCCTCTTCCGGAAGGTCCTTAGGCTTAACATTGTCTTTTATTATGATGTACAAATAGTATCGGCTGTATTTGTATCCTGCTCGATAACAGAGCGACTTGGATATAGCGAAACTTCAATTCAAATGCAACCGCTCGGGTTGGATGCATCGGTGCAAAAGTGTTTGATGTAGATGCTTGTTCAGACAGTCTGCCAAATGCCCTCAGAATCTCTTGCGTACCTTGTCAGTCTTGAAATTCGACATCATCGTGTGGTACAGTCCAGAAGTGTCTTGGAAATGTAAGGGCAAACGTGGCCGCCACTAACGTCCATGTTGATCAGAATAGTTTGATCGTCGCTGCATATTGCGATATGAAGGTTGGCATGAAGTCATACACCCCTCGTTAGCCACAAGGTGCTCCACGAGAACTTTGGTATCAAGCATTCCAGATAAATCACTAGTGTAGGCGACAGAGTATATTTTATAGCCAAATTTTATAAGCCAAGATTCTAAGGCTGGACTTGGAGCATGTTAGTCTTACATCAGAATCTCGGAAACGTTTACTTTGGCTACCGAGACTGCCAAAGCTGGCATATCGCCGTTGGGACTTGTACAATATTTACAAAAAAATCCGTGCCTTGAAGTCAGTGTATAGTTCTATGTGGTTTAGATTCTCGCAAAAGGCTCCAGGGCGTGTCCTGTCCACTGTGTGCACGATGTTTGTGTGGACAAAACAACAGAGTTTCATTGGGCTTTCGATTCAAGGTTTTGCGTAATGCACCCAGTATGTCGGACACCAAAGGCTTGGCGGGTAGTGCGTCTACGGCAGTGGAAACAGCCTTGCCTCTGACGGAAACAATATTCTTGATATGCAAGTAGCCAAAGTTTAGGAAGGCAAGAAAGCATATCCGGCAAAGCTAATCCACTCTGGAAATATAAAAGACAATGTTTCTCTCATAGGCGTTCACGAGAAGAGGGTGTATAACAGCCACCTTGTCTGCACGCATGCCAATGCTGAGAAATGTGGGTAGGACGGAGCCCATGGTTTTAGGATGTGCACATATTTCCGAACACGACTGTAGAAAGATTGGTACTACACAACGCAAAATGTCAACAGAATTCTTGTAATACAGTTAGCTAAATACAGTTTTCTTATACCTAAATGTGAATAATAGAGGCCACGAATTCTGAGGCTTTGGTTTTTCATCAGATGAATCCTACCTAAATATTTCAGCAGACACTGCTGACGTCTAGTTAAGTCTCGGTAAAAATAATTATATCATTATTTTGGAAAAATTGTTTAAATTCATCTAGTTCTAACTTTTTAGGGATTTATTTCGGAATCCTTGTACCGTCAATGAAACTTCGTAAAAAGTTCTTTTGTTTTGTTCTCTAATATAACTGTTTTTGTGATATATGTCCTGTCACTTGTAGACTTCATTGAAAATTCTTTTCTTTACCAGTGTTCTTTCCCTTACAGTTAATATCTTGAATACCTTGGCCATGTACCGACTGAGAAGGACACACGGGTATTTTAAACGTTTTCATACCTTCCAAAAATGGATTGAATGTCCAGCATGACATTATTCCCAACATTAAGATCCCCTAACATAAACAAGGCAATTTTACCATTCTACTTGGCTACATTCTACCTTGGCCATAATATGTTCCTTGTGCCAATGATATCCGTGGATAATCTCTATGAGATTTAACCACAAAACTCTTCGCAGCTCAAGAGAAATGTGGTGAATGTAGGTACATAGTGTACTAAAAACATAAGCTATTCGCAAAAACGTAATCTAAATAAGTGAAATGTAGTGAAAGTGTCTTTTCTCGTTAGAGTGTGATACTTATAAAGACACGTATATTGTCATCAAGTCTGACGATTCTAGTACAGACAGCGCTTGAAAAATAAACTGTAAACAGTTTTTATTTAAAGTGAGTGAAACGCGAACTATGGGTGACAGTGACATAAATTTGTGATGTGGATGTACTATTGTTTATATTTGATTTGCATTGTTTGTTAGTGTTTGTAGTTTTTATTCTTTTTTTTTAAAGTTTCATTATATGCAATTGATAATGTGACATTGTAGGTTGATGTTGACCTTGTCCAAAACTTAGTTCATTTTCTACCTGGCGAATGACTGATTTTGGTTTTGTTGTAAACATGTTTATCCCAGAGTCTTGAACTTTGGAAATTATAATTTTAGTAAGACTTCTAATTACAATTAAGATTTAACTGTCTAAACATTACGAACTTTCCAGAAGTTTTTTTCCATTAGTTAATATTATATTTTAAGAAAATGTATTTTTGTGACCTGAGGTCAGGTGGAATACTATATAATCTTGTGTTTGAAAGAATTATTAATTGTGGTTCAAGATCTAGTATAATCAAATTGTATTATTGTTGAGTTCAGGAGTTTATTTGGTCTGTCATTTATTTCTTCAAATTATTCAGGTGAAATGTCTCTAGAAATAGTGTTCATAAAATAAGATTCTTGGACAGATATGCTCAGTGGAATTTATAGTGCATTCAAACCTGGACTTGTATTACTGTGATTCAACAAAAGAATGTAGGTACAACAACACTATACAGGCCACCTCATAAACATCAACACCTTCAGCCTTGGTTTTAATTTGGATTTCTATTAAAGTTATTCAGAACTTTTATTATAAGGACTTATATCTGTAGTTATATGATTATTTGGGATTTAATTCGCAATACCGTAAGTTTAAAAAAAAAAACATTTTCACATTGTATTCTAGAGAAATAAATTATTTGTCAAATTTTACAAAACTTGTTGTTTTTCAGTCTTTTCTGTTGCTTATGTTTAAGAGCATAAACTCATAACAGTAGTATTTATTAAGAAGCATCCACAAAAACCACCATGACTTCAGATATAACAGTATCAATACAGGATGTTAAAAATCCCATGTTAAATTGATTATCCGTTCAAGAGGAGTAGAGACAAAAAGAATTTACATGACAGCCGTCAGAGTAGCGATAGAGTATGTTCCACGGGCATCATTTTCATTTAGGACCAATCTGGTGTCATAAGAAGTCTACTGGTCAAAAACCCATGTTGATGTAACAATCAAATTGAGGTAACACTATTTTCAAGATAGCTACCATGGTAGCCATACTGGAGATTCATTTAGGACCAACTAGACACCACAAGTCTTCTGGTGAAAACCCCAAGTCAAGGTGACGTTCCTTTCAGAAGGATAAACGATAACAAGTTTTTCATATGGGAAATTAGATCAGCCCAATTTTCATTTAGTACCAACTTGACATGGTGTGTGTTACTGAATTATTTGGTGATTGTTATTACTATATAATAGTTGTTGGTTAGTAGAAATAATGTATTTGTATGTCGTTTTAAAATTACGTTTACCGTTGTAGGTCATAGAGACCCCCGGAATATTTTTGAAACCAAAACCTTATAACATCACTGTTAAATTCTCCTTAGAAGACATAGAGATCGATTTCAACTGGCACAATGTTAATTCCATTCTGAGGGCACATCAACACATCTGAGGCTATACTACCCACATTACTACTAGTTTTCTCTTCCTCTCTGCATGTTTCCTTGTTATTATGATAGTCTACGACGCATTATGACACTATTTAGTTTTGTATAATGGTAACTCTGCAAATACACACTATTAAAAGTAGTTTTACACCGTTTAGACGAGGAATAACATGTATCTATTTCATACCTTTTCAATGTTCGTGTATATTTCTGAAATAAATTAAAATAAAGGGTGGCTAAAATAAAATGGTCCCTACTTTCTTGAAAATGTCACTGTACAATGTTAATAGTGTGCTTGATGTTCTACACCGAGCTTGACGAACATCTGTCAAGCCATGTTTAATAAACCAGCTTTGGATAATTTCTACTTAGGCTTTGATGTTCATATTTGAACATCGATTTTCTCTCTTATCTTGAAACTGTGTATTGTCACCAAATGCCTTTTCAAGATGACCATGTCACATTTCTTTCCATTTTGCTGTTGTTTTATTTAGAAACATATAAGTTTTTGTAAACAAACCGTACAGCACTAGCTTTCCCTAACCTGATGGTATTTTAGGGTAAGCAGCAAAACATTAATAACATTAAGTGCAAACTGATAAACGGCACCGATACGTGTTTAAAACTCTATTTCATCCAAATCTGTCTATCAGCAATTCATTTTAAAATACCGACATACTTAAAGGTTCGACTTTTCCGTAAAACCGCTCAAAGGAAATTAATCTTGCTTTCCACCTTAATGTGCCATTTAATTGGTTCAGTTTTATTACCACTTGATCAACCTATTGAATGAGAACGTAGACATATGAAACGTTTAGGCATATTTTATAATGTCATTCATTATAGGTATATTTTGCTGTTGCTTTTTGTTGTTTCATTGCTTTACTCACATAAATCACCCGGCACGGGATTTGCCATACTAGGTACGTGCTGAGGGAAAATTGACAACGTGTATCACAGCTACTAACTTTTAATGCCATTCGCTGAAAAAATTAGCCCATGATTATCAATATGTTTGTTTAAGTATACAAACTCGTAACTGAATAACTGCTGGGAGGTATTTCATATAAAATACAGTGACAACTGTATTCCGTATGTTACTTAGTTAAGAGGAAAGTAGAACATAAACAAATAGGTTTTACAAAATTCACTAGATATGAAACTCTTGGCAAGCACATAAAAACAGATCATTATATAAACTGATCCCACTAAATTTCGAAACGGCCCAAGATCTTGATTATATAAGCTCATATTCCAATTCTGATCATAATCGGATTAGGGTTATGGCTTTAAAAGTGATAATAAACTGAGCCAATTAAATATAAGATAGACCCATCAAAATGCATGACTCGCTCGTTACTGATGAAGTCAAAGACATTGATCACTGAAGCATATATTCTATGTCTAATCAAAATCTGATCATAAAAGCGATTTACAGTGTCAACAAGCTCAGAAAATCAAACGCAAGACCAACTCATTAATTTGTGTGAATTTCGTTATCAAACTTCACACGATCTTAATGAAATAAGCATATCTTCCAAGTCTGATACAGATCTGATCACAAATATGGCTTCCAGATTGATAAGAAAGTCAGCGAATCAGTTTCAGAATCACCTCATTAATATAAAAGGCTCTTGTTCTTTATCGAACTCTTCCGACACTTGGGCGATACAAACCCATCTTCCACGTTTGACTGAAATTGGTTCAGAAATATTGACATATAATAATAAACTGATGAAAATGTCAAGATAGGTTTGTTACTGCGCAAAAATGGTCTTTTTCTGTTTTCAACTTTTAATTTTCTAATGGAAAATAACTAGGTACTTAAATTTGCATATTAACTTAAATATCTAAACCCAGTGAACGTGATTTTAAATGGAGATATTCACTGTACGACATACAATAATTTTGTCCAAGTAAGATTAGCATCGCTGACCGATTCTTGCCGTTTTGACAAACAGAAAATGTCATAAAGATTAAAGCATTTTTGAAAATGTAACAATTGAATTCCTTTTCATATTAAAATGGCACTTCAAAGCAGATATTCCGACCTGCTTCTTGTTACCTCTAAAACGTATAGTTAATTTTATTTACATTTTGAAAAATATGGTATTTTCTTCATAAGCAGGGTGACCCATAATTTCCCGCCAAAAAGCAGAAATTTCCAGACGTATTTAAAAATTCAGGATTCAAAAAATTTATAAAGCATGGTAAATTACAGGTTTAAAAAAACGATTGGAATCCATGGCAAATTCGGAGAACACATTATATAAATATGATGCGTATTGTGACAAAGACAGTTCATGCAACCACTATTTCTCGTTTTATCCTGAAGTTATTTAAATATGAACAATTTCCGTACGTAAGTAATTTGAGTATACCTCAGCCTTACGAAATCAGAGCCACTAATTATGGTTACATCACGTACGACCTCGCTGTGTACACGTTGCTTGGCAGGGCCTTAAACGTAAGACCTTATGCTGGAAAACAAATATTTGAATAATATTGGCATTCAGGGTCCATAGCTCTTCTAATTGATCATATGGAAATCTGGAAATCCAGCTTATTCAAGGTATAGTTAATATAAAGGTGTTTCACAGCCTTAGATAAAATGTAACATTACTTTCTTTAGTCATGCTACAAAAAGCTACATTAGAGGGATGTGAAATATGGGGCTATAAAACTTCTAAATGTAATAAAATCCATATAAGAGATTAGTCGTCAAGGGCCATAAATCCGTCCAAAATGGACTTGATGGAATAATGGTCATAGAAGACACATATTAGTCTTTAGATAATGTGCATGCAAAATTGCCTCAGAATATGTTGAATGGTTTCAGAGCTGTGCTGATTACAAGGGTAGTGGAGGGGTAATATTAATGGAAAAAGAGCACCAATAAAATGGGATGGGAGAAGATGAAAACCCTTATAAGGTAAAACTGCATGTAACTGGCAATTCACCTACAAAATGCTGTTTATAAGAATTGTGAGTGGATGGACTGATGGATAGACAGCCAGACACAGAAATATATTACAACAATACTCCAGCATTTTGATGGTGTGCTACAATTAATTTCTTTCCCTCTTATTTAACTTTAATATTCCAAATTCCATATTTAACAAAACAATAATGTATGCAACCAATGATCACACTGATCAACACATACAACAGTGATAAAAGAAACAATAAAACGATTGTTCAAACAATAAAAGCTTAATGTAGCGTATTTATTCCAGTTTATAATACTAGAATATGCAACACTTTTTTTTAGTTAAAATAATTATTTGGAAAATAAATAAAATGAGAGCATATGGCTTATAGGTCTGCTCCCAACTAGCTCCATCCTAAAGCGTGCAAAAGAAACTGTATTCGTCTATATTTTGCACTTAAGCCTGGCACATAATTCTTGTGTGTCCTCAAGTTCCAATGGAAAGCAAAGCATGATATACCGTCGTTTCTAACAGAATCTTAGGTATTGTCAACATCACTGAACAAAAGGTAGTTTTTCAGAACTGGCGGAAGCTTTAGCACCTCAATTCTATCCACAACACCTTGCCCCTTTCCAAGAGAATCTCGAATGCTTTTGCGTGTAATTTCCATTAAAGTGCATGGATTCCTACTTATGTCTTTCGCATGGCTTAAAATCTCCATGGAAAGAGTCACTTGTTTGTCATCTGTATCTAAATACCCTAACAATGCATTTGTTGCTTTCTCGCAATAAGCAGAGACTAAAAACTTCAAAAAAATGAGTTTTTGTTTGTGCAGGCAGTGCTCAACGGCATTGCAGGGTCGGCAAGAGTTGCTCAGATTGCATCGAATATCAAATCTACAGTTGACATTTAGTAACATTTTTAAAATATCTGCCTGACCAACAACCACGGCAAACCAAAGCGGAGTCGCCCCAGCATCATCTGCTACATCCGCATCGCTATCAAACTGAAGCAGCAATGAAACAATTTGGGGGCAGCTGTGAAACACTGCTTCATTTAAGGCAGTCATTCCGTGCAGTCCTCTATGGTTTGTGTTACATCCCGCTTCTAAAAGTAGCTTAACAGTTTTCTTATGCTTACTGGTGACAGCACTGATCAAAGGTGTTAGACCATCTCTATTTCTGGCGTTAATATCAAAGTTTCTGGCAATAAGGTCTTTGCAGCATTGCACGCTTCCACTTGAAGCTGCATAATGAAGCAAAGAGTTTCCATTATTTGGCATTCTTGTAAAGTCAGCTCCACTGTCTATGAAAAATTTCACCAGATCAGCATGGCCTTTGGCTGCAGCCATATGCACCGGAGTACAACCTAGTGAATCTTGGGCGTCTATATGACAGCCATTCGCTAACAAGAATTTACAGCATCTAATTTGACCCCTTTCCGCAGCAAGATGCAGGGCAGTCCTTTTATTGTAAGCGGCCATGCTTACATTACATTTATTCTCCACAAGAAGCTCTAACACATTTTCATGTCCGTTTAACGCAGCCATCATCAACGGCGTGAATCTACGGATGTCTTGTGCATCTATTTCAGCACCTGCTTTTAGCAACAGACGACAGCATTCTATATCCCCATGCTGAGCGGCAAAATGAAGTGCGGTAGATCCGCTATGACTGACTTTGTTTACTTCACATCCTGATTGCAGATAAAGCTTCATCAGTTCAACATACCCTTTTTCAGCCGCGCAGATTAAAGGTGTATTACCAAAAGTATCATCCTCTTCAAAATCGGCTTTCGCATTGACAAGCATTTTGCAAATCATAAAATGACCATTTTCTGTTGCGCAATGAAGAGCTGTTCTCTCAAGGTATCCTCTTCGCCTCACAGAAGCTTGGTGAGCGAGAAGATATTTCACAACACTGATATGCCCATTTAAACACGCTAATATCAATGGAGTATCGTCTTGTCCATTTCGAACATTGATATTAGCACCTGCTTCGACTAACAGGCGACAACTTTCGAGAAAACCATTCTGCGCAGCATAATGAAGAGCCGTTCCCTGCTCACTGCCGCCACGTTGATTGACGTCACAGTCCCAAAGCAAGAGAAGCTCCACGACAACTGCATGGCCATGGGCCGCTGCGACCGTCAGGGGTACATTGTCATCAGCGTCCTTTATACCGATACCTACTTCTGCTTCCAAAATGGAAGCTGCGCAATCCGCCCGCCCAAGTTTACACGCAGTGAACAGACCTTTTTCCAGTTCTGCCTTAGTACAAACTTTTGTCCGGATAAGCTCTCGAACCTGCTTAACGCCATTCTCAAGGATGGCACTATCTAACCTGTAAAAAAGGGAGTTACTGGTTAGAAATATGATAAAATGTAACAAAATATACATATTCTAACTGTAAATAAAAAATGACAACGTTTTTTAAAAAGACAGAATAGGCTTGCCCTAGTGCCAAGTGGATTTCAATGCGACCTAATATCAACATCAATACAAAAATGCAATCAGCAATATGAAGGCCTGGAATTTAAATGACTTCATCTTGATGAGCTTAAAGGGCAATATTAAGATCTTAGAAAGCTAAGAAGTGATACTTCAGGCATCCAAGAAAACAAGACGTATTACGAGGATAACTTTCAAAAATACTTTCGCACCATTAAGCAACCCTGTAAGTGGATTCAGTTTTATGTAAGGCACATAAGCAACCCTGTAAGTGGATTCAGTTTTATGCAAAGCGCATGCAAACAAGACTTAGGTAGGGTCTTTTGGCAATATATGTCGGGTGAATAAATTCAACTGTATACCCTACATCCAACGTGCTTCCGATACACTAATACTGCTTTAACATAAATGGCTACAAATAGGAAGATTTAAGATAAAACATGTGTCTGTGTGTGAGTACATGTACGAACATCCTGTATTTGAGCAAAAGTTGGCAAATAATAATGTGGTATCTCTCTCTGATTACAGTATACAGATTATGATGTAGAACAGCGAGTTTAAACGCAATTTATCGCCTTGAAATAAAGCAAAGTGATCAGAAACATGTCTTTATAGTTTAATACGTCGTCTGTCAACAAGAAATGTCATATACAGAATATACTAGTGTCACACATGGTGTAGTGGCCGGTTTCATGCATGATGTTTTGTTAAAAATCATATCTGGTATTTTGGTCAGTATCATACACAGCAATCTGGTATTGTGGTCAATATCATACATGATATTTTGGCCAGTATAACATGGCATTTTGGTTAGTATCATACATGGTATTGTGACCAATATCACACATGGTCTTGTGGCTGGTATCTATCGCACATGGTATTCTGGCTAGTATCATACATAGTATTGTGGTCTGTATTATACATATCATTGTGGACGGAATCGTACGTGTTATTTTCGCCATTATCGTATATGGTATTTTGGCCATTATCGTACACGGTAGTTTGGCCATTATCGTATATGGTATTTTGGCCAGTATTGTACACGTTATTTTGGCCATTATCTTATGTATTATTTTGGCCAGAATCGCACATGGTATTTTTGACAGTCTCGTACACTGTAAGTTAGCAAATATTGCACATGATATTTTGGTCAGTGTCATATGTGGTATTCCGGCCAGCATCGTAAATGGTATTGTGGACAGTATCGTACATAGTATTGTGGACAGTAACGTAAACGGTATTGTGGCCAGTATCGTAAATAGTATTGTGGATAGTATCGTACATAGATAGTATTGTGGCCAGTATCGTAAATGGTATTCTGGCCAGTATCGTAAATGGTATTGTGGCCAGTATCATAAATAGTATTGTGGATAGTATCGTACATAGTATTGTGGACAGTATCGTAAATTTTATTGTGGCCAGTATCGTAAATAGTTATGTGGCCTATCGTACATAGTATTGTGGACAGTATCGTACCTGGTATTTTGGCCATTATCATAATTTGTATTGTTGCCAGAATCGTACGTGGTATTGTGGCCAGTATCGCACATGGTATTTTGGACAGAATGTTCATGATATTTTGGCCAGTATCGTACACGGTACTCTCGCCAGCATCGTAAATGGTATTTTGGCAAAGTATAAATTGATTTGATCGTATATCATGTTAACAAGCAGAAACAAGAAAACCGTCCACAATACATACTACACCTGCCATGTGTTTCATAGTTCTCTTTGTAGATATCTGAAATATGTGCGCAGAAACCAGTTTACTTCGTTTAAACAGAGGGATCTTGTCATATGACCTTTCAACTCTCAAAACCAATAGGTTTCTTTATTACTCGAAGTGAAAGCCATCTAGTCTGGGCCATTCATGTCTGTAAGGTGGAACTGATGTTTTTTTTTCGGAAACCATTTTTATTCTTCAAGATAGTAACCTTGACTTCCGGCATTTTGACTCCAAAAGCGGCAGGCTTCTTCCTTACCCCAAAAGCAAGCCATTCACAAAGTAAGGTCTATTTATGTAATGTAAACTTTAGAAATAATTGGAAATAGTTCCTGTAACTTCTATGTCTGATATTCTCTACAATGCATCCCTTTTTATTCGGATTAGTGCGAGTATATCTTTATATCTTCACATAAATGTCGAGTTCCTTTTGCAGTGTGCGTATCTTTGTTACTTTCCAGATTATGCGCATATTGTATGAGATATACTATCTTCTTCAACACTAAAGCTATAGAAATTTAATGCCCATGAAAGGTATGTGTACTTGGTTGAACAATATTAAGCTTTACATTCTAACTGATGGAAAATCGTTCGATTTTTGTGCACTAGGCTGAAAATAACATTTAATTAGTCACGTTTAATTCCCAATCCTATTTTATTTCAATAAAATATAAAAGCCCTATCGAAAAACCAATCTACACTGTTGATGGCATTTAAATCAACAACGTTTAATACCCGCTTTTGAGCTAGAATGATGTGATAATGCATACATTCGTGGCAAAAGCAGATGCTTAATTAATACCGGAAATCCAAACATATGTAGGTTTCTTGTGAAAATTACAAAACCTGTAAAAAGTTGACATCTGGTGTTTACACAGTCCGTGGGAGGAAAGAGGCGTATTCCTTGAAAAAAGATCCAAGTACGTAGTCCTGATCTAACTTACATCCTGACTGAAATTTGCCCATTGCTGATGATTGCATATTTTATGAAACAACTGTTTAAAAGTTTCTCGATATTATTTTTGTATCTTCATTAACAATAGCACCATTTGTCATACACTGTCATACAATGTCAGAAGGACGCTTTTATGTCAAAGATTGTTCAAATTCTATTTTAGATTATACTATGCAAATGTTGGGGGTTTTTTTTACCTTTACTAACTGCAGCCATATTTAATGGCGGAAGGGAAATTAAAGCAACTCATGCCAGAATGTTTTCTGTAAACTTCTGTCAAGTTATTTTGAGTGGTTTCTGAGAATACGCTCTTTATCAAAATGATTTATACTTATTAGCAATATCAGCTATATCTGATGTCAAATCGACATCATTTGCATAAATGTAAATGATCTCACTAATCAAAACGCTTTATTTCCAATTTGGTCAAATCCTGCTGAGGAGATTCCGAAAAGTCGTCTAAAGGTTGTTATTTTTAACAACCGTGGCCATATTCGATGGTGGTTTGGCATCATCTGTAAAAAATGTTAAAGCCCGCTAAGCCATGTTGCGTTCTCTAAAGCGTGCTCAAATTATGTGCAATAGTTTTTCGAAGTAATCGTTTAATATTGTCTAATTTTAGCAACGGTGACCATGTATTCTGGCGAATCGACATATCTGTGTATAAATTTGAAAGCGCTCTGTCACAATTGCTTACCTGTCGTATTTGATCAAATTATGTTAAAAAGATTCTAAAACGAACTCGTTTAAAGTCATTTCTATGTTTTGTAATGGTGCCCGTATAGGACATAAGATTGGTACCATTTAAATTCTATGATTTGTAATGGTGCCCGTATAGGACATACGATTGGTATCATTTAAATTCTATGTTTTGTAATGGTGCCCGTATAGGACATACGATTGGTATCATTAAAAAACATTTAAAAGAACTTTATGCCAGGATTATTCCTGTAAAGTTCGGTCAGATTGTGAAAAAAAATTCACAAGTATTCGCATCAATTTTTGTATTTTAGTTTTGGCAACTCTCCAAATCTGACGGCTGATCAACATCATCTGCAGCATAGTGAAGTTGAAAATAGCAACTCTTTGACGGATGACACAAGGGGCCCTGAGTGGCCGAGTGGTCTAAAGCGCTGTCCATTACGGATCACTGCTATCTCAGCTCTGTCTGCGCGAGTTCGAGTCTAGGATTCGGTGAATGTGGATATATGAGAAAGTTTGCCAGTAGCTTCTCGTGGGTCGGTGGTTATTTCCGGTGATTTCCCAATTTCTTCCTCTACCATTAATACTGGCCGAGATGAATAGCCTATCGTGTGCTGAAAAATGGCGTTAAGCCCAAAAACAACAACAACGGACGACACACGATATAAGGATGATGAACCATTTCTTAAGCTTATTCCGCTTTACGGCCACATGAGCTAAACTTTACATACACATTATCCCATATTGTAACTTGTACAAAAATGTTGTTGTCCAAGGTCAAGAATACAGTCTATCAGCTGGCAAGAAGTTCAGCCAATCATGTGCAAGAAAAACCTTATTATTATGCGTATATGCTCATAACAAAACCCATATTATATCTTAACACATACCTAGTTGGTAGGTAGGTATTAATATTAACATATTGTAACTTGTACAAAAATGTTGTTGTCCAAGGTCAAGAATACAGTCTATCAGCTGGCAAGAAGTTCAGCCAATCATGTGCAAGAAAAACCTTATTATTATGCGTATATGCTCATAACAAAACACATATTATATCTTAACACATACCTAGTTGGTAGGTAGGTATTAATATTAACAGCAACAAAAACCGAATCCAAGCTGATACTCTGTCTAGAATAACAGCATGCATGGATAGTCACGAATTACAAAGTTGAAAGAATATGTAAATAATAATGTTAAATCATATACATATGTCTACCATAACGTAATGTACCGCATATTAAACTGTACCCGTTGGATACATATACGAGTAGAAAGGAGCTGTTATGGCATTGACACGCTGAACGAATCTGATGCAAAATTACCTCATTAATATGCATAGATCTTGTTCATAACGATACATTTTGTTTGAAGGATTTTGCACGTTACCTTTTACTTTATTTAGGTTTATATGCTATGTTGTTGTTCTTCTTGTTCACGTTTATTTGGAAAGTTTTATCTTCTTGATGCAATTCACTTTACATATCTCTACCAAGGAGCCACTATTGTACATATTTGCCATAAATCTCCAGCACATGCTCATCAACTGTACTCATCTAAGATCTTATGAATGAAGCACACCTCTTAAAGTTTGATACAAACTGGGTCAGGAATACAGTCTCTAGAATGATAATCAGGTCAGCCATTACCATTTAAGACAACTTCTTTAATATGTGTGGATACGTCACATTATAGACATAATACTGATCTTATCATAAGATCCTATAACTTAACCGTGATCAACTTATATTGTTAAAACATGCCACTTCAAAAATGGCACCAAGCCCAGTAAATCAGACGCAAGATAACTTTATTTAAATGAGTGGATCCCAGCTCGTTATCTAAACCATGCAAGATCTTGATGGCACAGATATAAATATAGCTCTCAGAAGTAACAACATGCTCCGCCAATCAGATGCAAAATTACATTATAAATATGCACGGATCTCGCTAATTATCCAACCATCCAAGACCTTGATGACATCAGCCAATATTTCAATTCTGATCCATATCGGATGAGAAATATTATTTCCAGATTGGCAACAAGCTCTCCTTATAGTACATGCACGTATCTCGTTATTGAACTCATCAAAAATTTTCATAATATAATCATATATTCCAAGTCTGTCCAAAATTTGAACTGAAATATGGCCACCAGAGAGGTGAAGAGCTCAGCCAATCAGATGCCAAACCACCTCATTAGTGTGAGTGGATGTGACTAATTATCGAACTCGCCAGACACCTAAACATATATTCTAAATTTGATTAAAACAGAATCAGCAACATGGTCTCCAGAGCGGTAACAAAGTTAAGCATTGTTATTGTTCGTTATCAAATTTGTCTTGGCTTTTGAGGATATAAACCCATATTCCAAGTTTGATTGCAAGCGTTTCAGATATATTAACTCCTCAGCGGTGACAAGCCACTGTATGCTGTACGAACGACCAATGACGCACGCCACAAGACGCACCACGGACGTGAGGCCTTGCCAAAGGCTCATTTGTCATGACGAACTACTTTCAGGCATCGGCATCAGCGTTCACAGCAATTTTCTAAAGGTGTCATCGTTTGTTGCTTTTATCATTAAGTGTGGGATCGTCGTGGAGGGCCTGGTTTTTCTGTTTATTCAAAACTGTATTGCTTTGAAATTTTTTGCAGTAAAATAAATAAAATATCTGAGAACATATAAACCCCTCTATGTAACATGTAACATATAAACCCCTTTATGTAACCTCTGTGCCTCTTTAGCTGACACGCAGAATTACACAAATCCACGAAGAAAACCTGATTTAGACTATATTTAGTTAACGACCGAGAGGGATAACAACTGTAAGAGCATTTGTGTAACTGCAATCCGTTTGTTATTGCATTAACGCTATTGTAGAATTTGCTGGTGATTTTGGAGCGAACATATGGGCAGTAAAATAGTTCGACAAATCAACGTAATTACTGCAAATGTCATAAATCAGGTTGGCGAGTGGGATTGGGCTGACATGACGCTTTGATTGAAACATGAACAACAAGGCGTTAGGATTCTTAAGAACTGAATTTCAAACTGATGAATCTTTAAATTTCCAGCATATACCCAAGCCAAGTGAAGAAAATGAAAACAAAGTCTGAACACGGATCCACTCCACATCCCTAAAGCAGGGTCATATTTCTGATCTGAAAATCTGCCGTAACTGGCAAAATACAAATGATAAAAACTCTCCTAGATTTCTCCTTTGATTATTATAAAACATGTACTCTTTGGATACATTTCCTTTTATATTTTTTAAAAAAGGTTACAAAGTAACTGTTTCTGAAAATCTGTGATATTATGATTTGAATATGTATAGCATAAAAGATTATAATAATCACGGGACTGGTCCAAAGGCAAACAGGCTACATCCATCAGACAGGCTGGGGACGGGACGGGACCCAGATGGCCGAGTGATATAAAGCGCTCGCTTTTACCGATCACTGCCATTCACCCGTCTGATTGGGTTCGAGTCTCGGGCTTGGCTTGTAGATATGTGAGAAACTTACTAGTAGCTTCCCGTGGGTCAGAGGTTCTTACAGAGACTTACCAGGATTCTTTCTCTACCAGTTTTACTGGCTGTCATGTATAACTTATCGTGCATTGAAAATGGCGTTAAGCTCACAACAACATGCAAAGTATAGCACATGACCTTTTCTGGAATCGCTTGAGCACTTAATTCAGTAATTTTATCATTGATAACCAGTTTGGGATTTTATAAACATGCCATAATTCTTTCATTTGAAGAGATGATTAACTGAATATCTTGTTTTCGTGGTCCATTTAATCTCCGTGTAAAATATTTTACAGCAGGGTTTTTTTTTACTTAGAAGTTATGAAATAAAAACGACTGGAACATTTATTCCCCTCTGTTGTTTTTGTGGGAGTTTTATTTTTTTTTTGTTTAAAGTTTTACGATGCCCGTGTTTTGGGACTAAAATATGGGGATTCTTTGATTCTGCTCATCTGTCTGTACGTGCGTGCAAGTCTAGTGTCATGAAATTCATCCAACACTCGTAAATATAGACTTCAAACTTTGCAATATGATTCGAGGATAACTGAATGCGTGCGACGTTTTCAGAATTTCGATCCATTCCAGAGGGATGGAGTTTGGGATTGGGGTGAAGGTTGAGATCGATGCACTAGGGATGGCGATCACGTTTTCAAGTAAATAATAATAATAATAATAATAATAATAATAATAATAATAATAATAATAATAATAATAATAATAATAATAATAATGTTGTAGGGTTGAACGCTATTTTCAGGCACAAGATAGGCTATACATGGCGACCAGTATTAATGGTGGAGGAAGAATCCTGGAAAACCCAGGAAAGAACCACCGACCCACGAGAAGCTACTGGCAGGCTTTCTCACTTACCCACGTTAGCCGAGTCTGGACTCGAACTCACGCAGACAGAGGTGAGATGGCAGTGATCCGTAACTGTCAGCGCTTTAGACCACTTGGCCACTCGGGGCCCCAAATAATAATAATAATAATAATAATAATAATAATAATAATAATAATAATAATAATAATAATAATAATAATAATAATAATTTATTTCAAGAGTAACACAGTTATGTATGCAAATATTTCTCCCTTTATGGCCCTCAAAACAACAGTAGAAAAAAGAAAAGATTGGATTTTTTTCATAAAACTTATGCACTCTTTCCAAAATTTCTAATTCTTAGTCGTATATAAAATGTACAGTGATTTTATAATTTGTGTAGGTTCGCACAACACCATTTACGATAAAAACGTGAAACTTTGGAATACAACTGCAGCTGACCTGTCGATGTGCTGAAAATTTTAGAAATTGTGATCCACCCATAATTAATCGGGCTAAGAGGCGGGTGCGGCATCGTGCGCTAATGTATGGGGTGAGTGGGGTGTTGTAAAAACTATAAAAAAAAACCACGGGGATACTCCTGTTTTGCCCCAGATTTCTAGTTCCTAATTATTCTGAAACTGCTATGGATAGGGCTTATTTAGTGAGTGATATGGGACTTCAACAAAAACTTTGAATGAACGAAATGTTGTAACCTACATGAAACAGGACCCAAATTCGTTACGTTACCGATTGAAGGATCTTCCTGGATGACCAGGGCTTGCATGTCAAACATACCATCCAAGCATTGCTGAAAAACTGTAACCGAAACCTTAACAAACTTACTGACGACGGTGACGACGACTTAAAAGTAACTGCTATGTCTCGTTTCCCACAAATCTGCGTTCGAGGGGATCTGCGGTAGCTCAGTTTGTAGAGCTTCAGACTTGTAATCCAACGGTAATGGGTTCGATACCAGCCCAGACCAACCCTTGTCGGATTCACCAGTGTGTCCTTGGGAAATGCACTTCGCTATCATTTCATCAGCATGATATAGCCAATAATGTGCTAAAAGTGCTGTTATAAGCAAGAAAACAAAAACGTGGACCCGGCAAAATGCCGAGTTCATGTTGAAGGAAATACTTATTGTCAAACACTGATAAGGATGTCAGTTTATTGCCAGGAAACAACAATCTACCAGACGTAATAAACTAGTCAGACAATTTTAGAAACTATCAAGTTTCGATATCCTGGATATATTGATTAGAAAAGAATGACACTTAGTCGGCAGTCGCAATATGAAATAATATTGAGTTTTGAACGGATGTACATCTTCCGCCCGAAGAATAAATGTTAAACAGTTTTTACCGATATCACATGTACAGTATACAAGATTGAAATACAATAAATATATATCTTATTGGGTCCTTTTTTTCTTTATTTCTTTTTCTCGAGTTCGTGATTATCAAATCCTATCGATCCTATCCAATTTTTTTTTCTGCATAGTCATGCCCAAGCAACACACCAAATCAAGTTGCTTGGTGGTTGGAGCTTGCGGTACAGTGCGTGAAGACTAACGGCCAAATCTCCATAATTCTGAAGTCTATCTATGAAAACTAATCTTTCCAGAATTTGTGACTTACGACCGTATATAAAACCTCCGACCCTTGTTACTGGCACCATGGCCTACACAGAAGATATTTTCAGATCAGTGCAGTTAAAAAGAAATTATACAAAACTTTCAGGTAGTTATGGGTTCAATGTAGAAACTTAACCAATGTTGGGAAGTTAAAATGTGTTATGCTTAGCATCTTTGATACTAAGGTATGTTGCTAAGTATGTTATAGTAAGAATACGGTACTAAGGATGTTATACTAAGAATACGGTACTAAGGATACTATACTAAGAATACGGTACTAAGGATGTTATACTAAGAATACGGTACTAAGTATGTTATACTAAAAATACGGTACTAAGTATGTTATACTAAGAATACGGTACTAAGGATGTTATACTAAGAATACGGTACTAAGGATGTTATAATAAGAATACGGTACTAAGGATATTATACTAAGAATACGGTACTAAGGATATTATACTAAGAATACGGTACTAATTATGTTATACTAAGAATACGGTACTAAGTATATTATACTAAAAATACGTTACTAAGTATGTTATACTAAGAATACGGTACTTAGGATGTTATACTAAGAATACGGTACTAAGGATGTTATAATAAGAATACGGTACTAAGGATATTATACTAAGAATACGGTACTAAGGATGTTATAATAAGAATACGGTACTAAGGATGTTATACTAAGAATACGGTACTAAGGATGTTATATTAAGAATACGGTACTAAGGATATTATACTAAGAATACGGCACTAAGGATGTTATACTAAGAATACGGTACTAAGGATGTTAAACTAAGAATACGGTACTAAGGATGTTATACTAAGAATACGGTAGTAAGGATGTTATCCTAAGAATACGGTACTAAGGATGTTATACTAAGAATACTGTAGTAAGGATATTATACTAAGAATACGGTACTAAGGATGTTATACTAGGAATACGGTACTAAGGATGTTATACTAAGAATACGGTACTAAGGATGTTATACTAAAAATACGGTACTAAGGATGTTTTACTAAGAATACGGTACTAAGGATGTTATACTAAGAATACGGTACTAAGTATGTTATACTAAGAATACAGTACTAAGTATGTTATACTAAGAATACAGTAAGTACTAATGATGTTATACTAAGAATACGGTACTAAGTATGTTATACCAAGAATACGGTACTAAGCATGTTACACTATGTATGAGGCACTAAGGGTGATTCCAGCAAAAACAGTGCCTTAGATAATGAACAGCAAACATACAATTTATTGAAACGTAAAATATGGGCCACAATGACCTACTAATGTAATTAGAGTGTTGTGCTCATCTAGACTTATTCCCTTACCAAATTTAATCACTTCAGAAAAAGATAGTATGTACATAGAATCCAAAACAACTCTATGGACATGAGCTGAATTCAAATTGCTGATGTTACCTAAATGCAAACACTTTGATTTAAAAAAATGTAAAATTGTACAAGGAAATACAGATTTAGTTACCTTACCCACCTCTCCATAGAGTAGGTGCTATGAAACCCACTCCAAATTGTTGCCTGTGACCTAGAAGGAACACACACACACACACACACATGTATGGGGTGGGGTGGGCGGACGCCATCTGACGCAACACCAGTGAAGTCTCCTTTACTAAGCCTTAGAAAGATAATAACAGTCACTTACATCAAAGTCATGACTTATTACTTGACAAACATTAATGTTTAATACCTTATGCGATGCATAACATATTTTGAACACATTGCAAAATTGTTAACTACTAACCATTAAAACCACAACTATACATATAATAATCCCACCTGTCCATCCTTAATGACGACGTAGCTCCTTTTCCTTGTCTCACAAACTGGATAAGGTCTTGTACTGGCTCTCTTTCTTCTCAAAATCATTTGTCATCTTTGATAAAACAAAGCTATATTTTGTGGTAGAACGCCTGAATCTCAAATCACTTGTCCTTTATTATCGCCAATTTATCTGAAAATCGAAAAGTATAGAATTTAAAGCAATGAACTGTAAACTCCTTGCAAAACTCGGTGACAGCAGCTGCATCATGTCGTAGCTTTATAATCTACAAAGGAATTTATTGAATCTATATAAAAAGTTAGTCCCCTATATCTGTATTAGGAGAGTGAATCAAACCAAATCTGTGCGTACAATTATAATTGAACATAGTCCGCTGTGTCAACTGTCTTTTCTTTTTATTTTACCCGCTACACTTCGAGAAATAAGCCATACGTATGAACAAAGCTCATAGCACGTGCCCCTCCAATGGTCATTTGTATCCCTTTTAACCCATTATTGTCTATATCGTATTTAGGTAAATGCTTTTCTCAAAGACACACCAAGGGGGCCGATCAGGTGTGGCCTCGTTGAGTATAGAGCAAGATGATTTCATCGCTCTACCAAATGAAATATTTTGATACCATGGCGCCCACTTCCCTAGTACCAGGAAATGGTATCCACGTTCTTACCACCTAAAACTGATTTTAAAATGAAATAACCCTACAAACATTTCACCAGTCCTACAAAACTATGCACGTTTGTTTTAGACAAGCATATATGATTCTAATGGTAAAGCAGACCGAGACAATGTAAGTCTGAATCTGATACGGATACACTACTCCAAATAGCAGTAGCCAAACAATGAGGTTTGTGTTTTATGCAATAAAAGTCATTTTTAGTAAGTAAGACCCCTGCCTCAAAACAGCTACAAGACTAGATCCAAGCACATTCTTTATTAATAATAATAATAATAATAATAATAATAATAATAATAATAATAATAATAATAATAATAATAATAATAATAATTTGTCTGCCAAATCAAGTACAATACCTATCAACAACGATCGTCTCCCGTGGAAAACTGACACACACCACACACACACACACTCTCTCTCTCTCTCTCTCTCTCTCTCTCTCTCTCTCTCTCTCTCTCTCTCTCTCTCTCTCTATCTCTCTCTCTCTCTCTCTCTCTCTCTCTCTCTCTCTCTCTCTCTCTCTCTCTCTCACTCTCTCTCTCACACACACACACATTAACGGCGACGATACCGATTTCGTTGTTGTCACCGCTGACAATATCTACTTCTCGCTTGTGGCTACCAATACAGACATCGTAGCGATAGGACTGAAAAAAAATGTTAAAGCTAAGTTAAGAATCCAAATATATATATATATATATATATATATATATATATATATATATATATATATATATATATATATATATATATATATATATATATATATATATATATATATATATATATCACACACAACAAATGATTCAACAAGAATTGATCTTACCAAAAACATGTGAACGAGGTATCCCGAGACGAAAACTGAAACACAAATTACGGGCGAACATCCAGGAAAATAACTTTCAAGATAACTTTGTTTTGTAACAGGCAAGAAATTAACTCTTAATAGATGATTCACCTTCCCTTCCTCTCAATATCACACGAAAGCAAGAAATCAAATCGTATCACTAGAGTACCCCTGACTTCACAATATACAAATCTGACATGATCCACGTGCAAAGGAATAGCTGACGCTGAGTCAAGTTAGACCTCTGTAAATCAATGTGCATTTTCCCGTAACTCTTTCAGGTCTTTAAAGCAACGCGCATCGTAATTTGACTGTATGCCACTAGCATATGCAAGCCAAACACTGTCGGCCTTTTCGAGAAAGAAACGCTTCAAGCATCTAATCTCGTCATGTTGAAAGTAAAGCTTTGAAACAAACTGTACTTCTAACTGTAAGAAATATGGTCTCACATTAAAAAAGAGAAGAAAATGTCGTCATTCAAAACAGCCTCGCAGAATGAAATTCTTTTATATGTGGTTTTCCTAATATTACAGCTAAATATAAAATATACATTGGTAGAATCACTATCTGTCCCCACCTTTAGACAAACTTAATTCTCGGGCCCCCTTTTAATAATAAAAAGATTGTTTGATGACAATTTTGCTCTTTCTTTACCCCAAATGTTTTGGCGGTTGCTACGCCATATGGCGACTGCTTTCATATTTTTATTTTTGGCGGGAAATAAGCTGTTTCCATACCAGTAGCGCAATGGAATTAGAGATTGAATTTCTTGGTTTACAGGTGATTAACTATCAATACCTAGTGCTACGGGCAATGTGCCTCAGATTTCCATAACGAACGGCATATTGTGGTAAAAGGTATCGTAAGAAATAATTTAATTTATGTTGTTTTGTTTTACAAAACTTCTCAATTCTTCGGCATAAATAAATAAATAAATAAATAAATAAATAAATAAATAAATAAATAAAAAATAAGAATAATAACAATCCTTGATTCCCACATACCTGCGTAGTTGTAGCTAATAACATTTTGTGTTCACATTACTGACATTTCCTTTCATATTCCAATATCAAGTCTTTTGCTCGAATATGATACAAGAATATCAATGAGTACTTGGCAAGAATTTTACATCGCGATTTGCCATTCTTGTAAATTGGACTGCGCCAAAGCTGATATACACGTTCAATTGATTCATTGTATTCAATTGAATATATAAAGGCTAATACAGCTGTCTGCAGATTTTTCTAGAGTCGATCAAGTTCACTAGAGTAATGTATTTGCAAACTTGCATAAACGACGTCAGGGAATAAATATTTAATTAAAGGTACGTACATAAATGCGTAATTTGTACATAAAATACAGTTTGCATTAGTTTTCAAAGAAAAGTTCTACAAGAAGCTTCTGAAACAAAGTTGATCAGAAGTCAGGTCCCGAAAAGAAAATTCCACACAGTTCCGCATTTCTGATAGTCTCAAGCAGTAAACATGTCCGTATTTCTCTAGAAAAAAATTGGGTACTCCTTGAAACACTTTTACTGGCCACCAAATGGAGAAGCAGTGAAGAGTTCATTTTGGTTATATACTTATATTAACAAACAAGAAATCATCATCCTCGCTTATTTTATCTTTTTATTAACATAATCAATTACAAACACTGAGGACCACATGAGAGATTGGTCAGTCATGACCAAATGTGTCATCCTCATTAAAGAAAGTTTATTATTATTATTATTATTATTATTATTATTATTATTATTATTATTATTATTATTATTATTATTATTATTATTATTATTATTATTATTATTATTATTATATGTTTTGTAGACTCTGCGACCAATGTCGCAGTGATGGTATACAAGATGTTACATTTGAAAGAATGAAGATCGCTGATTGGCTGAATATAATTACCGCTACAAAACAAAGTTAACGCAACTGTCCCCGCAAAGGTGGTACTAAACGTAAATGGGGAAATCTCACCGGACTGATCTGCCGATCTTATCACAAGAGCATAGTAGAGGGCCCCAGTTGGACGAGAGGTCTAATGCGCTCGTCTTTACAGATCAATGAAATTTCACATCTGTCCTCGTGGGGTTCGAGCCTCTGTCTGGGCTAGCCAGGCATGTGAGAATGCCTGTAACGTCCCTTGGAACGGTGGTTTATCTTCTGATTTTTTCCTGGTTTTTCCTCCATCAGATATACTGGCCACATACAATGTGCTGAAAAATGGCATTAAACCCACAACAATAAAATCATAGTGAACTGGCCACACATTAACTTATGCTCTCACTCGAGAATTTAATGAAGTGACGAAATCTGTGGCTGATGAACGTTGGCATGCAGTGACGACAGAGAAAAAAACCTCGGTAAATTATCCAGCAGCGTCAGCCAGAATGTTGCAGCCGTATACTGCTGCGCTGAGAACGATTGAAATATCCCGCCCCCCAACCCCCAAAAACCACGAAGTCATCCGTAGCTGACGTGAACGCGCTGGGCCCATATAAACATATCAACAATTTCAGCAAACGACAAGAAGTGCGAACTTCCTACAATTTGATTAGGGAATTCGCATTCTGCCCTTTGACACAAATCGAAACCCCTTTCCTCGTGAGGTCTCACCGGACAGTTGTTTTGACAAATTTTCATCCGACAATGACCTATTGCAGAAAAATGATCATAATTTTACAATAAAGATACAAATAAAAACTAACTAATGATTTTTGTTGAAAGGATGCTTGTAAGATTCTGACTAAGGTATTGAGGTTAATTTCTTATGCAACTGGTGGTTTTGATACTGAACCTATACTACCACCAACCCCTCTTTTTTACATTCATTTTTGACAGAAAAGAACTATTTTCAACCTGTTCCTGTGAGAAGCAGGCTCACAGAGTCAGTATGTACCTTATTGATCTTGAAAGTTCACTAATACTATAACAAATTAACATACTTTTCATCACCCCTCAACCATGTAGATTTTTAGATATTTACCTCTGAAGCAGACACATGTAAATACGTAAGCCAAGTCGGATGCACATTTGCAGACTAAGTTACGCATTTGATCTCCAGTGCTAGTCTAACTGTGACAGGCAGTGACCAACAAGGCAACCCATTTACAAGCCTAACTCAAAGTAAATGTAAACCACATTACAGATTTAGCTTATGTGTGAGTTTATAAATGCTAGGGTTGTGATAATCAGGCTCATGCCTTCTACCTTAATAATTAGGGGGTGTCAAAATACGAAACTATCCAGTGAGACCTTAATAATTTAAATAGCAGTCTGATAAAGAGAAAATCTTCTTATTTTCAAAACATTAGGCAATTTTAAATAAAATGTAACCTTTACATGTGTAAAATTCAAGCTTGCTTGTTTCCTTTTGTTTATTGCTTTAATCGATGAGCAAAAGCCATCAAACAGGGCAACCACTATGACAACAGCTTCAAACTTCATCTATTACTTTCCCCACTGAAACATACCATTTCCTTATAACATGTCAGTTTCATCATTTTTCATAACCAATACAACCTGTATTATTAGAGCCAAGTGATGTCAAAGACATCTCACAGCACAAATAATGCAACTCTTCATGAAATCTGAAATTGTAGTGAATAAAAGCTGCAAAGGAAGCCAAGCTGAATCTCTTGTAAAATAGCTGCAGAATGTACATGCTAAGTACTTGAAAGAATAATAATGATGCACAGCATATATGAACTGACCAGTATTCCCTCCCTGATTTAATAATAAGGTCATATCTGTGTAAAAAAAAAAAGAGAAATCAGAAGTGAATGTATAAGGGAGGAAACTCTTCAGCTAACCCAAAAGTGACTGACCAAAGTTTGTAAACAGAACCAATTCATTTAGGAAACTTCAACAGTGAAATTCTATACCCAGACTCAGCACATCTGCTGAGTAGACATTATGTATGGAAAATGTAGTTTCACACCTCTAAGGTCACCTTTGGGTCATTTTCATACTGGCCAGCTTATATTGTTGCTGAAGATGCTGCGGACAAGTTTATTTTCCAAGTGATTGTAACATGCCTACACTTAACCATAAAGTAAAAAGAAAATCATGCAAAAGAAATTAGGAGAGGAGATAAACACAGTTTAAAAAGGGTCATGCAGTTCTTGAAAGTTACCAAAATTCCAATGAAGTTGATTCTGATTCACCTGTTCCTGTGAAAGCCCCACAACATCTGATGTGGCTGACTCCTGATGAAACCTTTGATGTCAGCCTGGCTTTCAATGTCTCTTCACCAAGTGTGCTACCAAACACCTTGAGGCCTAGAAGAAATGAAAAAAAAACTGTAAAATGGAAAAACTGCAAATAATTTGTAATTACTACCTTAAAATAAGCACTTTGGACAGGCAATAATGTTCTGTACACTAACCCATGTTGCGACAAATTTGTCGCTTATTACTAATTGATGCAGTTTCCAAAGATAAATGCAAAATTTATCTGCATGATTTATTGTGACATATATGTAACACGTGTATATTTTTTGACATTGTCACATTAGGATAGTGTAAAAAAAAACAGTAAACAATGTGCTAGAAGTTTTATTGTCTTCCCTCTGAAATGTGTACAGATCATTGCATATCCAGCTGATGTTTTAGCTAAAAGCAGAATTTTACATGTGTCCACTTTTGCAGTTTTCTTACTTAAAATGTCATGAAATTGCTGCTTTTCAGCAGGTGTTAAATGGGTAGTGTATTTTTAGGCCATTATAACGGAATATGTCTGTAAATAAATGAAATGTATGTGTTGAAATGTTACATCATGAACATATAGGAATGTAAATTCATAATATTAAGGCAATTAGCATTTAAATTATAAGAAATGTAGAAAACATGTATTATAAATATTGAAAAATGAATAAGTAAGTGAATTACTTCATTAAACCACATTGTATCAAACTTATTAGGTCTTTGTTGTTCATTACAAAATTGGATCAGCTGTTAACTCTGACAGTGCTAAGTTAGCTCCCTTCTCTACTAGCATGTACTTATAGGCAAACCTATAGGAAATGTTTGTTTTGAAATACCTTACTCTGTCAGATTCAAGACATGGAGGTAATAAGGAAATGATTTATGGCATAGTTAATCAAATTTGACAAGACTGAAAAAATGACATGGGTCATTAAGGTCTCACCGGACAGTTGTTTGGACAAATTTTCATCCGACAATGACCTATTGCAGAAAAATGATCATAATTTTACAATAAAGATACAAATAAAAACTAACTAATGATTTTTGTTGAAAGGATGCTTGTAAGATTCTGACTAAGGTATTGAGGTTAATTCCTTATGCAACTGGTGGTTTTGATACTGAACCTATACTACCACCAACCCCTCTTTTTTACATTCATTTTTGACAGAAAAGAACTATTTTCAACCTGTTCCTGTGAGAAGCAGGCTCACAGAGTCAGTATGTACCTTATTGATCTTGAAAGTTCACTAATACTATAACAAATTAACATACTTTTCATCACCCCTCAACCATGTAGATTTTTAGATATTTACCTCTGAAGCAGACACATGTAAATACGTAAGCCAAGTCGGATGCACATTTGCAGACTAAGTTACGCATTTGATCTCCAGTGCTAGTCTAACTGTGACAGGCAGTGACCAACAAGGCAACCCATTTACAAGCCTAACTCAAAGTAAATGTAAACCACATTACAGATTTAGCTTATGTGTGAGTTTATAAATGCTAGGGTTGTGATAATCAGGCTCATGCCTTCTACCTTAATAATTAGGGGGTGTCAAAATACGAAACTATCCAGTGAGACCTGAGGAACACAATGATTCGTTTACCGACGAGACGTCAAGTCTTTTACAATGCATGCTTTGATAGGTAATTCGGCCTATCCTTTAATTTACGTGAGATCGCGCACAGCATCACACTGCAGCAAGACATTTGTAATGATAGAACGTTTTGAAAAATTTAATAAATAATATATTTCAACATATTGAGTTGTTATTGAGTGGAATATGTAGCTTGTCTTTAACGCTGTATTTCTTTATACTGAAATATTAATTAACAAAGGATGCTTGCTGATCTGTCTAATGCTGTATTTATAAGTCATTTCTTTACAAAACACAACTGTGCGAGACTTGGTAGGCCAGCTCTTTTTTTTGAGTGAGTTCGTCGGTGCAATCCATCTGCACGCAATAAAACAGGTGATATATCTTTCGCGCGCGCATGTGTGTGTGTGCGTGCGTGTGTGTGATTTCGAATTTTAAAGTAGTTTTTAAAAAAATCAGTCATATCGCTACAATGTCTGCAGTGTGACAGTTTATAGTGATATATATATCTAGCACTGGGTCATCATGCCGCAGACATGTAGCATCATGTCCCACTAAGTCACATTATCCTGACACCAGGCCAACCAGTCCTAACACTAACCTCTTAACGCTGAGCGCCAAGCGAGGCAGCTGTTAGTACCGTTTTTTAAAGTCTTTGGTATGACTCAGCCGGGGTTCAAACCCACGACCTCCCGCATCCGAGGCGGACGCTCTAACCACTAGGCCTCCAGAGCGATTCTATCTTTCATGTAAACATTTGCTAGGCATAGCGGTATTAAGGAAGAACTGCAAAACTAACAATTTTATATAAGCACAATTAATGACACCTGAGTAATGTTTTGGCAAAGGCCAAAAAAATTACAACATTTTATATTGAATTGGAGCCTATATAATTATCTTCTTGTGTCAGAGCCGTGTTACAATGTGCGCTAAAATTAACTGAACTTAAGATATGCACAAAATATAACACAGGACAAAAATGGATACGTTAGGTAGTACTGGATGTAAATGGGTTGATTTCAGCAGGCTATATTTTTTTAGTGACCACATACAAGGGAATATTTGTCAAAATGGGGCGCAGAGCATATACTTATTTATCTTTTAAAATGGTTTTTATTGAAACAATCATTCGGAAGAATTAAGTGTGATATGCCGAACGTACCACTAAAGATTAGACATTTGGGTAAATATTAACGTTATTGTCTATGTGGGAAATAAATTAGATGTATGTGACCATATTGATACTCGAAAAAGATTGTGTCCCAAGAAAATTCATACGTGGAAATGACGTTATTCTTGTTGGTTAGAATCAATTTAGTGCTGGAATTAACTCTTCTTCGACTATATAGTTTACAGGAGGTGCATTTCATGAGGCAGTACATTGAGTTAACCTAAATAAGAATGGTTAACGAAACAAGCAGTGTGTGTAGATAATAATTTATAGTACGTGTAAAACAAATGCCAACGAAATTTTGTAACTTTGGAGTTATCAGTTTCAGACAAGTGTAAAGACCCCCAAAGTACCATTTGTATTGAAATAATTTATTTGGCACACTTCCTGTGAAGCAAATGTAATAAAAATTGCTGGAACTAGTTCAAACGATAACTTACAAATTAATCTGGGTGAAGGTTGGAGAAAAGGTAATTTCCAGAAAGGTATTCTTCCAGCATTTAATTTAACTTCACAATTATGAAGCACTAAACAATTTTTTCCACACCATCAGAAACGTGTCCAAGATATCGTTCGTTCGAATTCATAATGCAATTACAACATGTAACTGAGTTCATAAATCATAAGAGGCTCATAAAAAAGAACAGCCATTGTTTCTCCTAGATCCGTGTCGCTGGGGGTTCAAAAAACCCATTTTGCAAGCTTTGAGTTTTAAAAACCGGGAACATAATTGACTAGAATCACAATATCGCCCGATTCGCAAAGTACGACTACGAATATATATATATATATATATATATATATATATATATATATATATATATATATATATATATATATATATATATATATATATATAATATATATATATATATATATATATATATATATATATATATATATATATATATATATATATATATATATATATATATATATATATATATATAGAGAGAGAGAGAGAGAGAGAGAGAGAGAGAGAGAGAGATAGATAGATAGATAGATAGATAGATAGATAGATAGATAGATAGATAGATAGATAGATAGGTAGGTAGGTAGGTAGGTAGGTAGGTAGGTAGGTAGATAGGTAGATAGATAGATAGATAGATAGATAGATAGATAGATAGATAGATAGATAGATAGATATACGTGTGTATGTGTGTGTACAAAGAAACAAACGTTAACGTTATTCGATGTCACGCGCATTCATTTTAGCGTTTTAGTTTTTTTTCCCCACGTGTTTATTTCAGTTGATGACCATGAGCTCAAATTCTAATTCAAAAATTGTTTTAGCTCACCTTTTAACAGATATGGTGCAAACAAGCTGAAACCTGCCTAGTTTCCCGAAATTAAATGCACTTTACCTTTAATAATTCTGTAATTTCTAAAAGGGATACCTTACAGAAATTTGGCACTTGAAGGGAATTACTACCGAGAAATGAATGTCATCCTGTTTCGCTGAATGGTATTCGATTTCTACTTAACTAATCAATTACAGGCGGTACAAATTATAGCTGATTATCCCTAAATATATGAGGCAGAGAAAGACATTTGGAAGTTAACTATTAATGTACAGAAAATATAATCTCATGCGATGTTAGAAAGCCTCTGGTCTGAAATCTCAATGAGAAATACTCATGCGTTAATGCGTATTGAAATTAGATGTTTGGCAAAAGCCCGTGAAAACCCACTGTACTGCAAAATTGACCCGACAAGTCAAATGCAGTAAAAAGATCATGAGCTTCTTTGAGAGCTAAGAAATCAGGTTGGAGAAGCTGCCCTACCGAGACCTCTAAAACGCACTTGATAGACATAGCCTAACTTTTGTTGTAAATGTGGGACTACTAATTCAACACATGTCCAAGGCATAATAATAAATTACTTCACCCCAGTACCGGAATTACCTTTGTGTTTAGCTGTGCTTAAGCACAGGGACCTTGTTGGCCAGGGGCTCATCTTCTTGGCAAAATAAGTTTACGATATATTTTTCAATGTAAGAGGCTTCATAACTTAACTAGCACAGGGCGAAATCCGGCGCTGCCTGCTTCACCCCACTAATATATATATATATATATATATATATATATATATATATATATATATATATATATATATATATATATATATATATATATATATATATATATATATATATATATATGTATATATATATATATATATATATATATATATATATATATATATATATATATATATATATATATATATATATATATATATAATTTAAATCTAGGAACCTATAGTACTTTTTCTTCTAAGCACAATGCAAGAAAATTCCAAGCAGCTGCCAAAAAGCATACTGCGAGGTCATTTGCTGCAGTGTTGGAGTTTCCTTTGATAATATGCGTTACGAATGTAACATGCGGTTTTATATACTGTTTTGCAAGCCATATGGTACCTTTCATCTAAATTGAGAGTACTTAAATACTGGCTGTAGAATCACACGTAACGAGTATTCTCTTGAGGAACCTGACAATGACGGGAACTGGTTTAAATAATATTGATAAATACACCTGTAGGTTACTTTCGTTTAATAGATGTTCTTTCGAAACATCGAAGACAATCCCACTGATCATGTCTCAAAAATCAATCGGACATTCGAGGTCAATATCTAATGTATGGCGATAGATGCCATTTTATGCCGTTCTGACCAACTCAGTTATTTATGAAATGTGGATTGACGAGAAGTTGTGAGTGCTTCGAACTTGATTCACTCGCAACTTCTCAATCAATTCTATTGTCAACCTGAACTTAAACGGCTGTTCTTTTTCTAGCGAGGAAGTTTTCGGCGAACAAAATGTATGATCCCCCCCCCCTGTAAACTGCGGCATCAACATACAAGCGAAGAACACTTTTTTCCCCCGAATAAAAAAATCGATGTTGTATGAAGGCTCGAATGTATTGTTACAAGCCAGGGATCTTTGCTTGACCGAGCGGTGTCAAAACCCTGGCGCGATTCCCGCTAGAAGTCATAAGTTTACACCAAATTTCCAAAGACTTCTATACAACTTCAGTTGTAAGTTGGAAAGCCCGACATGTCCATTCTATACCTAAATTTTACTCTAAACAATGTAAGACCACACTATTCACAACTTGCCAAATATCTATCAACCGCACATCCGCATAGTTTCTCTACATCAGCTTCCGTACCCTTAACAATTCACACCGTAGAAACTCTACAACTAACCCTAACACATGGGACTATTTTAACTACACCACCTTAGGCCAGTCAATCTACTGTTTTAAGGCACACCACGCCAGTAAAACTACATCACATTTGCCACCATGCCGATATAAACGGTATCTGCCCAATCCTTTCTCATCCTTTCCATTGTGTAATTTACCGGTTTCCTACCGTAAATGTGCCACTGCAGTCACAACAACCAATGTACACCATTAGATTTTATAAAGTACTATACATCATGACAGGGTCACTTATGCTGATTGGGGATTGGGTCTGAATTAGATACTCATTGACCATGGCATCATGGAAACTCACTAACACTTTCTCTCCGTGACGTTCGCTCCTAGTAATTGGCTAATTATTTCGGGCTAAGGAATATCTGACATTGCACCGAATTCCGATAATCAAACAAGTAATCACACAAACCTAAGAATTGCTTAAACGGGGCCCTATAACCAAATGCTCATCTTAATTTTATTACAGTATTAATATAGCTGCCATTCGGACCACCTCAGCTATTTATGGAACAAGGATTGACCAACAAATTGAGAATGCATATATATTATTCACTGACTTCTCAGTCAATCCTATTTTGAAATAACAGAGGTGGTCCGGACAGACTGTTGTTCTACACAGTTGGCAAAATAGGTCGAACGAAAACTCCACAAATAAATGACAGAACATCATCCTATCAATGGAAAGTGACATCCTTTATATAGAACAAATCGTAGAGGTAAGGTGGAATTGACCAGATGCAAATTGACCGTCACGCTAATGTGCTTGACCAATCAGTGCACGTTTTAAGCGACACTCCTTCAGCCGTTTTGCCCATTCGCCATTTTACTTCTACATGCCAGTAGTAATACAATACTTCAAAACGGGTAATTTGTGTCGTTAAATCGTGTGATAAAACAATAGTGTGACCATGGCGAAAACGTGTGCCTGTGGTATCTAGACGGTAGATACTCTGACATACTTGTTTGCGGTGACATACTGTCCCAATATCTCGTCGAAGCATGCAGAAATTAAAGAAATGGATTAAACCTTACGACCGGCCGTATGAACGTCAAAACATTCTATGGAGATGATCATCTGTTTGCATGTACGAGTCCATTAAAATAGCAGAGAAAAATATACTTCAGTGAATCTATAGACATGCCATTTTGACCTAATGAATTGGTGCTTTTTACTGATTATTTTTGTTTAGTGTTTAGCAATAAAATGACAAATGAGAACATAAAGCGTTAAGTGCCAAGTGCATCACACAGAGCATTAAACACGCATAAGTGAATATTCAAATGTTTCGTCGATCTGTCGTGGTTCGCAATTTTGAAGCCACATTTATTACACATGGGACATAACTAAATACAAAGTATTAAATTAATCAACTGATCAATACACGATCTTGAACAACCGATCGATTGATTGACATTTTTATTTCCTCGAAAAGTAAAATCAGTCACTTAAGATACATAAACAACGAACGATTAAACCCTACAAGCAATATGAAGGAGATAAAAAGGAAACTTTAGAATATTAAACACAAAACACCCTTGCTAACAAAGTTCAATCTAAGCTCTACACACAGCATGCAAAGTAAACCATAAAATGTACACATTTAGGACATTATTAAGAACCACTAAATTATTCTATAAATTTAAGATGCAAAAATAAAATAAACGTTTAAAGCCAACATTTTAAGAAAATAAAAAAGTAACAAAGTTAAAGCAAATTATATGCCAGTCTGGTAACAATCAAAGTCTCTTGCATACCTTTTCCTCACCAAAGCAGTGATACACAAGAGAGAGAGAGAGAGAGAGAGAGAGAGAGAGAGAGAGAGAGAGAGAGAGAGAGAGAGAGAGAGAGAGAGAGAGAGAGAGAGAGATGCGTAATTTGAGCATTACTAAAGTGAACTATGACATTAACGGGTAATCTTTCCCAAGTGAGTACTGACAGCATCAATATCGGACTGTAAATTTAAGCGTATGTAAAGATGCGCACATTATTTTGACATGTGTGTGTGTGTGTGTGTGTGTGTGTGTGAGAGAGAGAGAGAGAGAGAGAGAGAGAGAGAGAGAGAGAGAGAGAGAGAGAGAGAGAGAGAGAGAGAGAGAATAGTAGTAAATTCTTTTTGATCAACGCCGAAAACGTCATCATGCTATTTCTAGAGAAAAAGTACAAGATCGAATTCCAGGATGATGCGCACAATTTCTACATAAATGGCTAATATAAAAGTTGTGGCAAAACATCATAAATGGCCAAATGAGGTAGTGTGGTGCTATACCAGTTACACGTGGATTTACAAGTTGTCAGACATATGGTATGTTCCGGAAACATTTTATACATATCGCCGAAAGGACCCTTAAGCGGACCGTAACTCAAGAGCTGCAAAAATTACCGTCAATGTACACCGATCTGTTGCCAACACATTTGTCTGCAAAAACTGCGCGATTTAACGAATTGGTTAAATTAGCTCCCGTAACGGTTCATCGGTATCTGTACAACTTTGGATGTGGGGGAGAGAGGGGCGATTTTATCGACCCAACTCTGCCAGTGTCCATTAAAAGCCAAACATTCTTCATTCGTGTGTATTGGCATCCACAACGTGAGCCACAAATATGATTTTAATTCGATTACAATAAATTTATGACTATGAACCAACTAAAATATGTTATTTTGAGGGAATGCCGTATTTCAAGGATTTAACAGCTTTTACTTCTTTAAGTTTATATGCCTTTTATAATTTATTTTGCACTATTACATGTTTACGGTTATTAAAAGAGGTTAGTTTTCATCAATTTGCTTTATAGCCATTTGTTATCTTGACAGTTTAGCAACTTACTCGTTAATCGGTACAATATAGTCAGTAATGTGCTATTTGTCCTTAAACCACACACACTATATATATATATATATATATATATATATATATATATATATATATATATATATATATATATATATATATATATATATATGTGTGTGTGTGTGTGTGTGTGTGTGTGTGTGTGTGTGTGTGTGTGTGTGTGTGTGTGTGTGTGTGTGTGTGTGTGAATGAGACGAAATGACGAACGACTGTAAGGAGATTAACTAAAATTCTCATCAAAATATCCAAATAAGTGTAACTCAAAAGTCGAATCTGACGCAACACCGATACTCTACAAAAACAACATGCAAAGTGTTTTGTCCAAAAGTATCCTGATGCAAGTTACTTAAAAATGGAAACATTCTGCATAAAATCCAATTTTATTTTCGCGAATAAATGTTGATAATACAATGAAAAACGCCCCAATCTCGAAAACAATTAGCGTATTTTTTCATGTTACATATACTGAAACGACGGAAAGGTTAACTATTATATACATGTTGCTACATTTCCGTGACCATAAATGATTAACTTGCCTTTGTCATCTCAACCAATTACAATTTTAGTATTTGCTCACCAAACATTTCAATAAATGTACAAGGTATATAAATGCCAAATTAGCCACTACGAGACAAAATCGAAAGAAGACAAATGGCAAGAAAAATGTGTTAAAAAACATAAATAACTTTACCAATTTGCAAGAGACATAATTTTATATACTGGATAATTATTGCTAATTTCGTAAATAAAATTGTTTGGAGAGAAATGTGTATACCCCGATAAGGTGACGATACAAAATATTATATCGCCATAAATATGGTCTTATTTCCGATAATTTTATCTTAATCGTACCAGCTGAATTAAATGGTTGCCGAGCCTGGAACATCAACAACTTTACCTATCGTCAGTATTCACATTCAATTCGAGGAAAGGCTGAAAAGAATCACATCCTGCACTGCAGATGCCACAAAAATACTAAACTAATATTGCTATCAATTTGAACAATTTACCAAGGAAGAAGATGCTGAAATTATCTGCTTGACAAACACTCCGTAACTGATGTGATAAAAATTGCTTCAAGTTAACTCCAAACAGAATTCTCAAAAATCCATTTGGTTACCGGTTAATGGAAATGAGGCTGCCAAAAAAGCAATTACTATAGCAACTTATAATCTGGTCACTATTCCCACGCTTTTCAAAGAAAGGCATGGCTTTTATTATCATGTCATTTCGGATGTGTGTGAGTAATTATATTAACTTCTACACTTTTCAAGACAGAGACTCTAAACCTTGGAATATGAATTTAAGAAGATTATTGATGCCTACAACGGTTTTAGAATATCAATACAGTCTCTGAGATAGCTCTCCTTCCTTCATCTTGCCTCAGAATATCTCTTTTAGACATCGCTTTTCCGAGATCCTGGTAATGTGGTCTATAAATCTCAACTGTGATTTTATTTGCAGTGTGTGGATGTTTGGAATACCTGGCCGTGTGATAAATGCAGTGTCTGAGACCAGTCCTGTATAAATACTCGTCAGTTTCCTCGGGAATCTCATGTGAAAATGGTTCAGCTCCTTGGCATGGCTTCTGCACATTGTTCAGATTTCCCAAGCATACAATATGGTCAGCAAATGCTTTGTAGACCTTATGTTTTGCATCCACACTCTGACAATTTTGCGTGTAGTCTGCCAAGGCTATACTTGCTTCAGCATTTCTGGGGCTGGTTTTTATCATCGATGTGGACTGCAGGTTTTACAGTGTTTTGCAGAAATAAGTGAATTTGTCCACTGCCAGAAGGGTTTGGCCTTTTACAGAAGTTAAGGCTCTCCCTGTGCAGGATGGTAACATTATATATATATATATATATATATATATATATATATATATATATATATATATATATATATATATATATATATATATATATAATGTTATATATATATTGGTCGACAGAAGTTAAGGCTCTCCCTGTGCAGGATGGTAACATTATATATATATATATATATATATATATATATATATATATATATATATATATATATATATATATATATATATATATATATATATATAATGGCATACATCGATATCAATCGGGTTTCAGGCAAAATCACTCCTGACAAACTGTCCAGGCTAAACTAATAATAACCAATGTTACATACCACTAACACTGGTAAACTCACTGAGGTTGTCTGTAGATTTTAAATAGGCCTTTGATATTGTTGATCATGATATTCTTTTGAAGGAATTAGCAGTCTACAAAACTGTAACTATTAGACGTTCTTAACCAATGTCTTACCTAACTAACAGGTCTATCAGTCTCAGATATGCAGGAGCACATATTAGCATTAGGACCAATTAAATGTTATGTCTAACAAGGCTCCGTTTTAGGACCTGTTCTTTTTTAATATTTATAGATGATCGTGAATACTCGAATTCCAGTATCTTCCCTGATGATAAAATTATCCACCAATCAGGCAGCTAAACATCGGGATACCTAGGTGGTATGTTGCTAAGAAATCGATAAAGTTGCTGGGAGTCTTAGCTTTGAATATGAGAAGACTGCGTCGGTAATGCTTTTAGCTTTCTCGACAGCAGATCAACAGTGTTGTTCTTGTATCCCGTTGTTTTTAAGTGCCTTTTTTAATTCCATCGGTTTTGTATTGTTTCCTCCTTGGAGTAGGTCCGTTCTTTGCGAACACACGTGCTTTACACGTGTTATTAATACATGCTAAGGATGATACCTGGTAGGTAAAATATATTGAAGAGAGTCGGTCGATTTGCAATACACGTTAGTTTCTTTTTTTCCATCTCGAAATATTAATCGAGTATGCATGGATATATTGAATTAGTCTTATGACAAAAACGTGAATCGGTTGGATGAATATTGTTAACAAATATAAAGAATTGCTGGATTGGGTAGGAACACATCTGCAACTCCAATAATTATTTACAATCCTCGATCACAAATCATCCAAATACGCAATTTTAAAGTTAAAGTCGCTCTCTTGTGATATCCGTGACCCCCTCCCCCTCATCTACATTCATGTTCCTAAACCATAAATGTCAATACTCTACCCTACCTCGTAAAAGATCACACCAAATATCAACAGTCAAGATAGGCGAAGATTGAATTCAGGTTTCAAAGACAGGCTGATGAAAGAACATATGATTATATCAGGAGAAATGAATTATGACAAATTTATTATCTAAAATAACTATTTTTAAACACTATTTCAATCGTTTTTCGTCATACTACTTTCAAATTATTATATAGACTTCTCTATAAAACCTCCAATAATACAGTGTCTCCGATGCTTACTACTCACAATTTTTGAGGTCGCATTAAGCAGCAAAATGACTATCGACTGACTGAAGGTCTCACCATACGCTATAGTATCTCAGCTCCATATAAAATCACGGTCGGTCACATAACATTTAAGAATAAAAAGATTCTGGCATACAAAAAATGATTTGAAATCATCGATCCACTTAAGAGAAAGCCTTAAAAATTTGCATGAATATTCTGCAGCAAAAAAGCAACTCGGGGTGAAAATAATGCAATATTAGCATCAATATCATCACGTATCACTACTAGCTATTAGTATCTCGAACTTTTAAGAGGGTATCTCGTCATTTCGAATAATTATAGAATCTCAGTTTCCAGTCAATAACCAATAATATTCCCACAATAATGCGTTATGGAGTTTCAAATTGATATTTTAACAACGAGTTTCCAGTCCGTATCAATAAGTTTAAAATAAATAAACCAAAAAAGAACAACAAAGATATCCAAAAAGGAGCAAATAAAATCAAGTAAAAATTTCATATACATCCATCCATCCATCCATTCATACATACGTACGTACGTACGTACGTACATACATACATACATACATACATACATACATACATACATACATACATACATACATACATACATACATACATACATACATACATACATACATACATACATACATACATACATACATACATACATACATACATACATACATACATACATACATACATACATACATACATACATACATACCTAATCACCTTCCTATTTTTATACATGCTTGCACCGATTCAGACATAGGCATGTAAGACTGGTAAATCGTACCTTTCGATCCTGTACGATAAAGAAGTTTCTACCTCCATTTTACAATCTGGCTAAGTCATCTGTCTTTTTTTTTTCTTCTGTCCCCCCCCCCACTCACTGTGGCCAATCTCTTGAATAGTATCTATTACAGAATGCCAAGTTTCACGGAATTGCGCCAGTTAAATTAAACGAGAAAAACATGATGGGGTTTCTTATCACCTGTTTACCTGCCAAATGAAGAACAAAAACGTCAAGTCATGGAAAGAGTATCATCCCCATTGCTTAATAATAATGAAACCAAATGCTATGCGCATTACCCTAATAATGAAAGAGGAAATACAAGAAAATCGTATCAGATAGCCATAAAGGTTCCCGCAGAACGGTTTGTCTCGCTTGATAACTGAGCAACAGGATCTGCTCATGACCAAAACTATATAACATATCAGAGAACCATCACTGTTGTATCCTTCTGTATTGAGGAACCCATATGAACTGTATCTTTTATTTTAAAGTCAAACCTGCTTGAAACCTTTATTACCAATTCTATACACGTAATTAATAAACGGCTATTGTCATTACAGATGATCTTAAAACAAGATAAAAAAATGAGTCTCAAGAAGGTACCGCTTTTCTATCCGAAAGGAACTTCCAATATTTTAAGATAAAATCACTTCTTCTTTATGTTCATTATGACATTATTATCTGTCTGCAGGGAACCGTTTTCATTTAGGACCAACTAGATATTATATGAAACCAAACACCATGTCCATATTTCCAAAATTTCTGTAGGAGTACCGACAACAAAGTCTTCCAGATGGCAACTATTGCAGCCATACTGGACGTGTCAGATCGGAATAATTTTCATTTAGGACAAACTA
This sequence comes from Potamilus streckersoni, assembly GCA_016746295.1. Classification (NCBI taxonomy): domain Eukaryota; kingdom Metazoa; phylum Mollusca; class Bivalvia; order Unionida; family Unionidae; genus Potamilus; species Potamilus streckersoni. The sequence goes on from JAEAOA010001547.1 coordinate 558,347, forward strand.
AGCTGCCATGTTGACAATTCTGGATGGCAGATCGGCATCTTTTCTACAAACTAGACATCAGAAGAAGTCTTCCAGTTCTATCCCACTGTCTATATGACTTTCAGTTCTAAAGGAGTAGCGATAACAATTTCTTCAAGATGGTTGCCTCAGATCAGAACTAACCGGACATCATGAAAAGTCTTTAGTGAAAACCTCATGAACATTGTTCAAAAGTGGTAGTGATAACAAAATCTCCAAGACGGCGACTGTGGCGGCCATACTGGATGTACGAGCGGTACAATGCTCACACATGTCTAACTAGTCATTATAAGAAGTCAATATGATATTCCGTTCAGAAGGAGTAGCAAAATGTTTTGGACTTTTATTTCAGAACAACATAACACTGCAATGAACGGGAGTGCGCAAGTGTGTGTAAAGTTATAAAAACAGAAATGGAGAAATAGTGGTAACAGTCTTGTGCTATCCGTCAGACTGATATCAGATGACGTACAAAGAACAACAGGCAATTTCATACGATCTTCTGGTCTATTACACAATCCGACAGTACACGAGTTGAACAGTTTCTCCATTTTTTTTTAATTATTCATAAGATCAGATTTGAAAAGCAGATTTTACTTAATTTTTTACTTTTTATTATCAACCAATCATAGCGTGCCAAACCCAGATATCCATTATTTTATGTTCACTCATTTCTAGACGGGTTCTAATAATCGTATATAATCAGCACCGCGATTCCTACGAAAATGTCTTTGTATGAGGAACAGTAACCCTTGCATATCAGGTTACACGTTTTAGATGTTCAGTAATTTACTGCAAATTTCAAACGAACATAGGATATTTTTTCCTATGTTAATGCTGTATATATTTCATCGTGTGGTACCAAAAGCTTAATATTTTAACGACTGATAAAGGCACGAGTAAAAATATATATATTTTTTTTGTACCACAAGATAAAATATAAACGGTACTAATACAGGAAAAGAAAATTTTATATTTATTGTAGACTAAACTTTCTCCTGAATCCAAGTTTTCAAGATTTGACTTGCTCTTCAGCAAAACACCCTCGCCCCTACCCTTTACAGTAATTCACCTCAGCGGTAGGATCTGGTTAACCTAATCTGTCACAGCAAATTACATTTGCATTTTGTAAACAATGCAAGTATAATTCATCAATGCATCACAGCTGGTTTGTCGTTGTCCAGGAAGTAAAGGGAAACAACTTTCGAGCTAAGCGAATGGCGTCTGGTCACGTTTGTTTTTGGGGGGTGGGGTGGGGTGTATTTTTTGTAAAACATTTTAACACAAAGATTAATTTTAACGTTTGAAATGACAGGCTGAATCTGTACTCATTTTTGGTTTTGAAGGTACACATTTTTTTAGACAAAGTATATCGTCGCATGAGATGATGGGAAATCTTATATTTTCAGATGTAAAAATATAAGGATACATTTTTCACACGTGAAAATATAGGAATGAGAAAATATGAAAATTATTTCGACATTAAGTCTCTATATTTCACACTTAAGTATATAAAAAAGTAATTTATCGCAAGGTTTTGATGTACGGTAATTTACTGTACGCTTCATAATGCTATATCGAATCGTATCATTGAGAACTGGGTCGCGATATGGCCCCATAAACTATTTTCTTTGCAGATTTATCAAATATATTTTTATTTTGATTATATATTTTCATTTTAAATTTCTTTTCTTTTTCTACAATCCTTCCCAATCAGGATTAACACATCATAAATAAAACATGCAAAAACTACTTTTATGCAGCAATGTGAAGGTGCCACAAGTAAGTCTAATTAAAAACTTAAACAATAACGATAAGATTTCATGTATTGACTTATTTATTTTTGCACAATAATCGTACAAAATGACAATGAATGAACTTAATACATGCCCTGTTTTCGTTCCTTTTCAATGTATCCCAATCCACTTTAATCTACGACAAAATGGAGAACGTTTAAGAGCAATAGTCAAAAAAATAGTCGTATACTTTGATAAGTATCAATTATTACTCTCGTCATTGCTTTAAAACAACGGAAAATCGGGAAGTGAAACTATCTGTGATATTCGTCCGAAAGACTTTCAAATTAGCTGTTGTGATAACGCATATTCGATGTTAGCTTGGCACTATTTTCACCATTTTGAGTTACGACAAAGTGAACATCCTTAGAAGTCGTTTGGTGAAAACCCTTGTCATAATGATTATCCAAAGTTGTGACAACTTAGTTGCCATGACAACCATACTGAATGTACTACTGTCACCATTTTCTTTTCGGACCAACCAAGTATCGTAAGAAGTCTGTCGCTTAAAAACCCATGTAGATATAACCATTTAGAGACGGTAAGAGATAACATTTTCAAGATAAAATTTTCCATCAAGAAGTAAAAATAAAGTCTACAAGCAATCTATCAAGTTGTTTAGTTGTTGTTGTTGTTGTTGTTGAGCTTAACGCCATTTTTCAGCACACGATAGGCTATTTATGCCGGCCAGTATTAATGGTGGAGGAAGAAACCGGGAAATCACCGGAAAGAACCACCGACCCACGAGAAGCTACTGGCAAGCTTTCTCACATATCCACATTCGCCGAATCCTAGACTCGAACCCACGCAGACAGAGGTGAGATGGCAGTGATCCGTAACGGACAGCGCTTTAGACCACTCGGCCACTCGGGGCCCCTCAAGTTGTTTAGTAGGAGTATCAGTAACAAACGTGTGCTAACGGATTGGCGGAGGACGGACAACAGACCACGAAAACAACAAACTATACCAACATATCGTCTGGTCTATGATCAGAACTAAAAACCATAACAGGACTACTAACAATCATCAAAATTTTCTTTTAAAAACTGCTATATGACACTAAGCCCACCTCAATTCGTGAAAGGTGTAAAAGAATACATAATCGATTCATATATAATCGATTCATTCTTTGTACGAAAACAATCACTGAAAGGCAAACTATACACACATTACCATCCGACGCAGGAAGAAATTAATTTTAAGATTTGAACTGTGTTTTATCGATGTACTTATATAGCTAATTCTTCTGTAGTGGTAAACATGTATAAATACAATGCAATGCCACGCTTTCCACCTTTAAATGGAAATTCTACATTTCTTTGGTTCACTGATACAGTGGAAACATTTCGCAATCATAGCTTTTACACTCTTGTCAATACAATGCTTCTTCTTGTGAAATGTTTCTTTATAACTACTAAATTTCAAATCAATAAACCAAACAAGTTTAAGTTGATGCGACTTATAAAAAAACTATACAAAATCTTCAAGTTGAGAACGGCACTACTGTTGCCAACGACAGAAACGTAATGTTTATATTCTCGACATTAGATAAACGCTGGATCGACATAATTACCTCCCCCCAACCTCCCCCCCCCAGTGGCATTGCCAGAATCTTATTTGTTAAAGAGTTGCGAATTCGTTAAATATTTGAGTTACTATGGTGAATCATCACGCTTCCTCAACATATTTCTCTCACCCACCTCATTCTCGACTTTAACCACAAACCCCAATCCCATGACGACCCCCCCCCAAACCGCATACACTGTATCTGCATGCCATTACTACATGTATAGAGTTTGTTCAAAGGATATTTACAAATGATGCTTTAACTGGAATATGTATATGTATCTGACTTTTGACCTACTCTTGGAAACCCAGGATAAAACTACACCATTTTTGCAGATAAGGCCAATGTAACAAATGTATTTATTTTCCACCCAGCGGTACAGAAGAAAATTACAAACTGACATATGAAGTTACAGAAATATCACAATTTCCAGCATCCTGCCTTTTTTGGAAAGATGTGGGTGGGGTGGGGTAAAAAAAGGCATATCGTGCCCGCCGTTCAAGATAATGTCAACATATTTACCAATAAAAATTCTTAGAGATAGATCAAACTTCACAGAAGCGTCTTCTTCATAACTGCGCAAAAGATTGAAATGCAAAACTGATGATTTTTGGAGCAGGTCCGAAAATGAATCTTTAGAAGTCGTTTTTTTTTTCTGCCTGTAAATCCAGGAATCATGAATGTATTTGGCACATTTGTACTCATCGCATCCCCTATCTGCTAGCATTACCCAAACACACTTTTTCAGTTATCCTAAGTGAATCACCTTCTTACAATTTTGGAAAATTTTAATTATAAACGGCGACATTAATGTCAACACCTGGAAAAAAATCAATCATGAAGACAGGTAAAGATAACATCATAAGGCATACCTCAGGTTGCAGCTGTGGCCTGATACGTGGAACTTTGTTTTCGAACTCTAAACTTTTTTCTTTCTTTATACAGCGTTTGGCATCGCTTTAGGTTTTAAATCAGCTGAGCTGAAATGTAAACAAGGCTAGATTTAATACGCAATTAGTACTGCATCAGTTCTTGGAAGCGCATTACCTTGGTACTTGTATATAAATATATTGAATTGTTTATGTCACAGGTAATGATCACAACTGAAACACTTCGTTTCTCCGAACACTCAATATTTAACAAAAACTATGATATAATTTAATCCAAATGTAAAAATCTACCAGGGTTGTGAATTTTTCAAGTATTTCTCAACTTCTTTAACGGATTCTGGCAGTCTATTAAACGCCAAAGTATTGGATTCCACAGGAATTTGGTACAGCAGCTGTAGGGGTTTTATTGTCGTGGTTTCCTACTGGTACATCTGATGTAGGGGTTTTATTGTCGTGGTTCTTTAACATATAATATTATAATATATATTTGTATGCTAATTTTATGCTAATAATTCATAAAAATTGCGCCTGTAGAAACTACTCTCTCTCTCTCTCTCACACACACACACACACACACACACACACACGAACTCTTGAGAGAATAATCAATCAATTAATTCTAACATTATATGAAAAGACACCCACCTTCAGAAAATGGGGCTCCGATCTATTCATGTTACTATGTGTGTGTGTGTGTGTGTGTCTGACCATCTGTATGTATTCCTAAATGAGTAACAAAGACAACGAAGTACAAGGATGTAAGATTACACAACTAATTAAATAATGTACTTTACTTATCAAAGATATATAACCAGGATTTCCAAGACGACGGCTGAATGGTCTACGAGATGAGACACACGTATCTCTGAAATCCATATAATTTTTTTCTTTCTCTGTTTATTCTGGAGGAATGAACCGCACGTGATAAATAATCCATTCCTTTCACTGCCAAGAGTGATGATAAGGGAGTCAACAAATTAATAAACACTTGTATTTGTTGGAGATAATAACAGGAGCGACTCCCATTACCTATTAAAACAAAATGTTTATCACTATCCCAGTGTCCTACTTACAACGGACTGACTTATTTGAAACTAATTACCAGTGAGCTTTGCAAATAGTTTGAATATTTGAAACTAAATTAAGAAAATAAGAGTCTGACAGAGATTGCAAGTTTGAGCCACGTGTGATGTGTTCTTCAGATATCAACAATCACCAATGGAATGCAGGAGTGTTATGTTTTAGTTAGCATAGGAAGGAAACATGCCGGTGACTGTTGCCATACTAGTCTAACAAGGGAAGACAATGGCTTGCAATCTACGCAGTTATTTCTTTGCTAATTGCAAATTAATTGCCCATTTGCGTGGAAGGTGTCATATGCTTCATACCAAGAATTATTCTCGCTCGCTTAAGACGCAATATGAATGCAGAAGGTGATCATGAATAAATATACAGTGACGTAAAATTTACGAAACCCGTTGAATAATGGTGTATGCCAAAATATCGTTGCTGAGAGTGGAATATATTAAACCATTCAAGGAATTTAACAAATAATGATGTCCAATCAGAGGTAGATTTGGGTGTTTGGGTGTGTGAGAAGGAGTCAGAGCTCCACTCCACATCCAATAAATAAACGTGAAACAATCGAATGTCTCGTATAGCCAGCAGTTTTCTTTACAATTAGACGGTTAAAATTATGCCTGTAAACGTTTAAAATGTAAGTTTGTCGACCGATTTTTATAAGAAGCTTTTTTTCATAATGAAAGATCTAAATATGAATTTAACAAACAAACAAATGAAAGGAATGCCAGCACCTTAATATCCAGTCTAAAATCGAAGCACTGCTGTAAAACGTGACTTTGAATCGATTGAAGTATGAACAAAATCAATGAAAGGGTTGAGGAAACCCATGATTAAGCAAACGATAAAACTTGATCGAGAACCTTAACGCTAAATTCTCCTTGACTATGACCTTGACAACAATGGCCAAGAGGAAGCGACTGTGTTTCAGAATTATTATTGCTTTATGAATTATCATAATGGACAAAATCCATTAAGAGTTTAGGAAATATAAGAAAATGAAACGTCTTTAATCACAAACGTAACACCATATATATGACTCTTGCATTGACCCCTAGATTATATGCAAAGAAAAACGTTAAGAAAAAAGTCAACGCTAAATGTGCATTCCTGACCTTGACCCAAGGTCAAATGAGCAAGCGAGCGTATCAATGAATGACTAGAATTAGCTTCATGATGAAACTATCGAAGCACATAAGAAATACATGCAAATTAAAAACTTTAACCAAATCAAAGCAAACTGATGCTGCCGCCTATCTATCTATGTACACACACACACACACACACACACACATATATATATATATATATATATATATATATATATATATATATATATATATATATATATATATATATATATATATATATATATATATATATATATTACTTCAAGACACGAATATTTCTTTATTTTAAATGCAAAGTGTTAAAATCATCTCTGACATTCTTCAGAAATTGACGATTTTAATTAGCTGCCGTAGTGGAAATACTAAACGACGTTTGGCCTAATTTCAGTAGGACCACCAAGACACCATTGTCGAAAATTAAGACATCAAAAGAAGTCTTCTGGTGGAAACAAAATTGTAATGTGTCGAACTTTGAAGAAGTACTGAATCCTAAAGTTAAATAAATTGTGCACTAAAGATATTCGAGTCAAGCCAGAAAAGGTTTTGAGAAAGTTTACTTATTTCCCTTATTATTTCCCTTATTTCGTCTCTGAAACATAAACGGCCTATGTTTAAGCTTCAGTGGAACTGACACCGCCATCGTAACGGTATAGTGGCAGAGAGTACAGTTGAATTACCGACCGTATAGGTTGGAGGGGACCTCATGTCAAATAATTGATCTTCAAAGTAAAGTTAATTGCATCATATTCTTTGCTGTCACAAACTGATGAAAGACATGATTATTTTGGGGAAAATTTAAGAACAGTTGGTTTTGACTGGTCAGTTAAAGTTAGGCAAACACTTTAGCTCAAAATTCTTTAGTCCAATTTTGCTTGCGAGAAGTCGAATTTTCTTGGAAACCTGAGAATAGTTTTTCCCTCGTTAACAAAGTAGAGAGGTCAGATAGCTGCCTTGGAAGAAAAAGACAGGCTATAGTGCTAGGATGTGGAAAAGGAATAACATTAAGGTGCGTAATTTTAATTTACATACAATATTCTATTTCTTTTGTTTGGTTTTATGCAAATGTATTTGATATGCTTATCATTCGTGCATGTATCGTGTATTCATTAAAATCTCTTGATATGCTAGAGTTGTTATGCAATTTTTTTTTAAAATTTCATAGCTATTAGTTCATTAATATAAATGACAGACTGCATTTTATCCTAAATATCAGATCGTATAGTTTCCATACAGGACCACCTATTGATCATAAGAAGACTTCTGATGAAAACAAATTACTGATAAGACCATCCAACTAGACGTAGTGACTGTTTTCAAGATGAACATCAGTGGGACCATATTAGTAGGCATTAATTTTATTTACACCCAACTAGATATATTACGAAGTGAAAGCTCAATGCTTTTATCGTTATTATTTCAGGAATACTGACATGATTATCAAGATGTCTGGTGTACCTCATGTTTATGCCACCATGGCAGTCATATTGGATGATGAGCAAACTATTCCATTTTTATTTCGGACCATCTACACATTATAAGATTTAATCTGGTGACAACTATATGGCAATATTGCTCTTCATTAAAGAGTAGCAATAACAAAATGATTTACAGATGGCTGATGTGCCGGCCTTATTAGACATTAGATCAGCCTCATTTTCATTAAGCACCAATCATACAGCTCGAAACCGAACATCAACATAAAATTCCATTCAGGAGGATATGCAATAACAATATTTTTTATGATGGATGAATATCATAAGAAGTCTTTTAGTGAAACCCCATGCTGATAAAAAAACATCCATTCTGGAGAAGTAACGGTAAGAAGATTTTCCAAATGTCCACTGGTGGCGGTGACTTTTAACATCAAATCGGAAGCATTTTTATTTAGGACTAATTCGACATCATAAGAAGTCTTCTAAAGAAACCCCGTGCCATTTTGACTTTCCGTCGAGGAGTAGCGATATTAAGATTTTCGTTATGGCTTATGTTACGGCCATACGATACGTAAAATCGCCACCATTTTCATTAAGGTAAAACTAGACATTATATGAAATATTTTTGGTTAAAGCCCCAAACTCATCCATTCAGAAGGAGTAACAAAACTAAGACTGTCAAAATGGCGTCATTATTAAATAACTTGTCAGCACCATTTTTATTCAGGACCAACTAAACCAGATGATGAACCTATGTGAAGAATTTCAAGGCAATCCTCAATTTAGTGTAGGAGGAGTAAAGATAAGAAACTCGTTCTAACGGATGAAGAACAACACAATCCAATTAATTCTTCTGGTCTATAACCGAAAGTGGTAAAATTGAATTAAACGACGCTTTCAGCTAATGTGAGCTCGACAAAAAGTTACGGGTTATCTGAGAACTAATTTTGCGGTAAGTTTTACTTCTGATGAATCATCAATTGGGAGAAAATATGACCGCGTTACTTATCTTATATTCTTGCCTTTCTTGTATTTCGTTTGTGCTCGCAATATAAATGTGCTATTATTGTCACACATGATGCATTTATTTATACGTTAACAATGCTATATAGCCACTAAAAGAGAGAGAGAGAGAGAGAGAGAGAGAGAGAGAGAGAGAGAGAGAGAGAGAGAGAGAGAGAGAGAGAGAGAGAGAGAGAGAGAGAGAGAGAGAAATTTCAGGAGCTGAAAACAGCAGCTCAGTTTGCAATATGTATCCTGGATTGCAGCACGTTATTAGCTTGAGAAGTGCACATATTCTGAGTAAAACTATTGTAGACAGTACCGTTATGAAATACTAACTCTCAAATGTATTCCTCCGAGACGCACTGTTAGCCATTGCGAATTTCTCAAGAATTCGTACAAGCATTTCATAGTAACGAATAATTAAGGATATGATATTCTCTCAAGACAGCATACTGTGTTTTCAAGGTTCGTCCTTCTTTGCAAAATCGGTCAATGATTATCTGCGTAGATATTTTCAATGTACGGTCCATGATCCAGCGCCGCGATGTTTGCATCATTGGTTAAAATATGAAAAGCAGTTTCTGATGTTGTTTTTAAATTTTGTTTCTTTACTCAGTAACGGTGGTCATATCTGATAGCGAATCAGCGGAATTTGTACAAAACGTCTAATGCATTTCATCTCCATGACTATAAAAATGAATTCAACAAAAATTCACAAAGAGCCTCTTCTGTAAGCTTCTTCAATTGCGTACTACAGACACCGATCCGCCATCAAACCTGGCCAGCTTTACTAAAATCAGAAATCAAAATCTAAACGAGTTCTTCCCAGCACCTAAAAGAAATTACAAAATTTGAAAGAAAGCAAACATAGCATGAATACCTTTCAATTTTGCATAAAAAATGCCGATAACTGCAAGCATCTCTACAATTACTATATAAAATGAAACGACTCAAAACCCCTTTTACATTATTTCTACTTTTTTATATATAAAAACCTCACAAGAAAACTGCTTAAAAGAAGTTGTTAAATTTTGACAATTAGCGTTGTCATGAAGATCATTCAAGTCAGCATAAACGATACTGTTCCGCAGTTAAATAAGACCGTCGTCACTCAAGACTGAAAATGATCTGAAATACCGTCCAGCAAAACATGATTCAATTTAACAGAAAGCACCCCGAAGACTTTCCACTTTTGTACAAATGATGTTCAACCGCCATCAAATATGGCAGTCTTGGCTACAAACATTAAATGCTTTCAAAGACTTTTTTTACAACTGCTAAAAATAATTTCACTAAATTTGACAAAGATTTCTGCCATGGTGCTTTTGATTTGATTTCCTATCGGAACGAACATTTTTTTAAACAAGGTTTGCCATTACTGGATATATGATTACACAAAGCAGAAGGAGGTTATTAATAAAGGTAACCTTTAGGCCATGGCTGCGACCCGTCAATGTTCGAGCAACTTTCTTAAAAGAGTGAGTTTTTTATAGAGGTGTGTGTGTGTGTATGTGTGTGTGTGTGATTTAGATTTTTAACGTAGCTTTAACAATTTTTCTGTCATTTTGCCACGATGCCTGCAGTTTGACAGTTTTTAGTGATGTCTATCATTGAGGCATCATGCCGCAGACTTGTGGCATGATGTCCCACCCAGTCACATTATCCTGACACTAACCTCTTAATGCTAAACGCCAAGCTTGAGAGCTGTCAGTACCATTTTTTAAAAATCTTTGGCATGACTCGGCCGAGGATCGAACCTGCGACCTCCCGCATCCGAGACGGACGCTCCAACTTAGGCCACCGGAGCGGTCGTGGTTTATATAAGAAATGTTACTTTGCATATAACAATTTGATCTTTTTTGCCTTTTGGATGACATACATACATACATACATACATACATACATACATACATACATACATACATACATACATACATACATACATATATACATCTATATATACATTTATGTATACATACATACATACATACATACATACATACATACATACATACATACATACATACATACATACATCATACATACATACATACATACATACATACATACATACATACATACATACATACATACATACATACATACATACATACATACATACACCATGACGCCCATGTGAGCCTAAGATCACTCACTCATAAACACATTAGTCCACAAACCAAATGTAATATCGACAGGCAGGTTTATGTCCGCTTAAACGTATTAAACTGGCTGTATTGTAAGTCAAACAGTTGTTTCGGAAGACGGCAAAAATCAACATTACTAGAAACCAACAGAACACGTCACACGAGATATTCCTGCAGACGTGTATTCAACCTAGCTATGAAGTGTTGGGGGAGGGGTACATAGCATATTGGTTGCTACGCAAAACACGAACTTTTAATAAGAAACAATCCTGCAAAGTATGTTATCAAGAGTACCGTGAACGGGATTAAATAACCGCTCCGAGTTTAATTGCCCATCATGATGTAGGCTATAGAAAAAGCATGCATGAATCGGTAAATAATAAACAAATTCGCCTCAATGATCTCGATCTATTGTCGCGGTCATAAACAAAAGTTACTATGCAAAAACAATTAACTATCACGTGTTCTTTTACTACTATAGCAGCAAGACATTAAAATTTGTTCCTTACTGTAGAACAAAAGTTATTCGGTAAAAGCAAATTTTCTTTGAGCCAAAGAGTACCTGACCCTTAACCTTTTGACCTCTAAATCAATAGGCAAGAACCCTTTTACAAAGTTTAGTTAAGGTACAGGGTCTGAAAATCCCAACGGATACAAATATTGCAAAAAGAGAGAGAGAGAGAGAGAGAGAGAGAGAGAGAGAGAGAGAGAGAGAGAGAGAGAGAGAGAGAGAGAGAGAGAAATTTCAGGAGCTGAAAACAGCAGCTCAGTTTGCAATATGTATCCTGGATTGCAGCACGTTATTAGCTTGAGAAGTGCACATATTCTGAGTAAAACTATTGTAGACAGTACCGTTATGAAATACTAACTCTCAAATGTATTCCTCCGAGACGCACTGTTAGCCATTGCGAATTTCTCAAGAATTCGTACAAGCATTTCATAGTAACGAATAATTAAGGATATGATATTCTCTCAAGACAGCATACTGTGTTTTCAAGGTTCGTCCTTCTTTGCAAAATCGGTCAATGATTATCTGCGTAGATATTTTCAATGTACGGTCCATGATCCAGCGCCGCGATGTTTGCATCATTGGTTAAAATATGAAAAGCAGTTTCTGATGTTGTTTTTAAATTTTGTTTCTTTACTCAGTAACGGTGGTCATATCTGATAGCGAATCAGCGGAATTTGTACAAAACGTCTAATGCATTTCATCTCCATGACTATAAAAATGAATTCAACAAAAATTCACAAAGAGCCTCTTCTGTAAGCTTCTTCAATTGCGTACTACAGACACCGATCCGCCATCAAACCTGGCCAGCTTTACTAAAATCAGAAATCAAAATCTAAACGAGTTCTTCCCAGCACCTAAAAGAAATTACAAAATTTGAAAGAAAGCAAACATAGCATGAATACCTTTCAATTTTGCATAAAAAATGCCGATAACTGCAAGCATCTCTACAATTACTATATAAAATGAAACGACTCAAAACCCCTTTTACATTATTTCTACTTTTTTATATATAAAAACCTCACAAGAAAACTGCTTAAAAGAAGTTGTTAAATTTTGACAATTAGCGTTGTCATGAAGATCATTCAAGTCAGCATAAACGATACTGTTCCGCAGTTAAATAAGACCGTCGTCACTCAAGACTGAAAATGATCTGAAATACCGTCCAGCAAAACATGATTCAATTTAACAGAAAGCACCCCGAAGACTTTCCACTTTTGTACAAATGATGTTCAACCGCCATCAAATATGGCAGTCTTGGCTACAAACATTAAATGCTTTCAAAGACTTTTTTTACAACTGCTAAAAATAATTTCACTAAATTTGACAAAGATTTCTGCCATGGTGCTTTTGATTTGATTTCCTATCGGAACGAACATTTTTTTTAACAAGGTTTGCCATTACTGGATATATGATTACACAAAGCAGAAGGAGGTTATTAATAAAGGTAACCTTTAGGCCATGGCTGCGACCCGTCAATGTTCGAGCAACTTTCTTAAAAGAGTGAGTTTTTTATAGAGGTGTGTGTGTGTGTATGTGTGTGTGTGTGATTTAGATTTTTAACGTAGCTTTAACAATTTTTCTGTCATTTTGCCACGATGCCTGCAGTTTGACAGTTTTTAGTGATGTCTATCATTGAGGCATCATGCCGCAGACTTGTGGCATGATGTCCCACCCAGTCACATTATCCTGACACTAACCTCTTAATGCTAAACGCCAAGCTTGAGAGCTGTCAGTACCATTTTTTAAAAATCTTTGGCATGACTCGGCCGAGGATCGAACCTGCGACCTCCCGCATCCGAGACGGACGCTCCAACTTAGGCCACCGGAGCGGTCGTGGTTTATATAAGAAATGTTACTTTGCATATAACAATTTGATCTTTTTTGCCTTTTGGATGACATACATACATACATACATACATACATACATACATACATACATACATACATACATACATACATACATACATACATCTATACATACATACATACATACATACATACATACATACATACATACATACATACATACATACATACATACATACATACATACATCATACATACATACATACATACATACATACATACATACATACATACATACATACATACATACATACATACACCATGACGCCCATGTGAGCCTAAGATCACTCACTCATAAACACATTAGTCCACAAACCAAATGTAATATCGACAGGCAGGTTTATGTCCGCTTAAACGTATTAAACTGGCTGTATTGTAAGTCAAACAGTTGTTTCGGAAGACGGCAAAAATCAACATTACTAGAAACCAACAGAACACGTCACACGAGATATTCCTGCAGACGTGTATTCAACCTAGCTATGAAGTGTTGGGGGAGGGGTACATAGCATATTGGTTGCTACGCAAAACACGAACTTTTAATAAGAAACAATCCTGCAAAGTATGTTATCAAGAGTACCGTGAACGGGATTAAATAACCGCTCCGAGTTTAATTGCCCATCATGATGTAGGCTATAGAAAAAGCATGCATGAATCGGTAAATAATAAACAAATTCGCCTCAATGATCTCGATCTATTGTCGCGGTCATAAACAAAAGTTACTATGCAAAAACAATTAACTATCACGTGTTCTTTTACTACTATAGCAGCAAGACATTAAAATTTGTTCCTTACTGTAGAACAAAAGTTATTCGGTAAAAGCAAATTTTCTTTGAGCCAAAGAGTACCTGACCCTTAACCTTTTGACCTCTAAATCAATAGGCAAGAACCCTTTTACAAAGTTTAGTTAAGGTACAGGGTCTGAAAATCCCAACGGATACAAATATTGCAAAAAGAGAGAGAGAGAGAGAGAGAGAGAGAGAGAGAGAGAGAGAGAGAGAGAGAGAGAGAGAGAGAGAGAGAGAGAGAGAGAGAGCAGTGGATACAATCACATCATTCGCGATTTGAGTAAGCGGTTTAAGTCGCCTGGTATCAATTATATATTTGCACACGTTACACATTGTATCAAAAAAGTTAACTCGGAATGTGCCAAAGCTGATATGTTGCAGTCCATGAAACATCTGCTCTAGCCTAGTTCATTCAGAAGCAAACCTAATCAACCAAACTGTAGAGAGCCTACCATACGAGTGTACATTATTTGTTTCTAATATATTGTTGGACTCGTGTCTTGCGCGTGAGTGCAGTATGAAGGTGTGCAATATCGGTAAATACTTAACGATTCTGACAATGTAAAGTTAACGGAGGAAAAAAAAATGAGCACAATCTATAAATTTTTATATTTGATTTGCATCGCAAATTTTCCCAACTCAGTAAAACCGAGGTAACAGCTGGATATGGCACTAAGCTGAAGATAAATTTTCTCGTTTACCCGGTTCGTTTGCTGACTATACTTAGGATAGAACGTGAAGAAATGCATGGTGATTTCTATCTCACCGCAAAAAAAACAAGATGAATGCTTTCAATGAGTTTGCATCATGACGCAATCTAACATGGATCATGTATAGGGTTCGATGACTAAACTAGACATTTTACCCGATTCCATATTTTGACATAAACTTTTTCACAGCACTGTAAGACATGCCACATTTTGAGAATCCTGTAACTATTGTTCCAAAAGTCATTATTGAGGGCATAAATGATTATTTAGTAGAATTTAGCCTGAAATTGCAAGTGACTATATAATTTGGACGTCGAAGGTTATTATTTTCATGTTTGGACACGAGGGTCTCTGGGAGGGAGTTAACTCAATGAGATCGACAGAAATTTCCCTCATTTTAATATTGTAGTCTTAATAAAGGACCAAATGGAACAAGGCACGAATATGCTTGTAAAGTTTCACGCCAATCCTCCAAGTGGTTTAAGAGGAGTTGCTATATGTACTACATGACGGACAGACGAACGACAGACAACAGACCATCCGATCAGCTCTTCTGACCATTAGAATAATAAAAAAAAACAAGTCATCGAATATTTGCTCCTTTACTGTTAACTAAAAATAAACAAAACAACTCCACTTTTCTCTGGATTAAACTTCATGAGAGTTGTTGGGGCCATTATTTCAGTTTTATTAGACCAGTATATTTCAGCCATAATAAAGGGATGGATAATAGAAAATAGAGTCACCTGTGAGGAGTGAGTGGGAGAACTCCTACCATGGGAACACCAGCGTTTATAATCATTTCAAGTGAATACGCATTACGCAAAAGGGCCATTTGATTTCTATTATTTGATCAATTTCAATCCATTTCGGGGCCCCGAGTGGCCGAGTGGTCTAAAGCGCTGTCCGTTACGGATCACTGCCATCTCACCTCTATCTGCGTGTGTTCGAGTCTAGGATTCGGCGAATGTGGATATGTGAGAAAGCTTGCCAGTAGCTTCTCGTGGGTCGGTGGTTCTTTCCGCGGATTTCCCGGTTTCTTCCTCCACCATTAATACTGGCCGCCATGAATAGCCTATCGTGTGCTGAAAAATGGCGTTAAGCCCAACAACAACAACAACAACAACAACAACAATCCATTTCATCAGATTACCTAAAACAACCATTTCGTTTAGTTTGAATAAAGAGCCTCTGTGACAAAGACAATCAAAGCTTTTTGACAGATCAGTCTTTTTCTTTTTAGAGACGGTAATGATGTTCAGGTTACCAAAACATATTTTTGAAAAAATGAGGGAAATATTGCTATCAATAATAGTAGAAATCGAAGCAAAATACTCATTTAATATGTTACGCTTTTTCTTTATCAGTGTCAATGCAAAACGAAACATTTACTGTAACTAGGAGTGGAGGTACAAAATTTAAATGATTCGCCTCTTTCAAATGTGGTTTTGTAAGTTTCTTCGGATTTTCTTTCTCAGAATATGAAAAATGCGCATGCTCATCATTCAGATCTAACACTAACAACACGAGATGCCGGTGCTGCTTGGTACTGAAATGATATCCTCACCACCAAATCATTAGAATTCTCAACTTTCTCTATTTCTTCTATGACTATTGAAAAGCATTCGATCATTCCAGTTTGTTCCTACTGACTGTTGAAATCAGCTTCCACTTACAGACCTCCTTGAGATTCCCATTAACACAGACTGCGATGAAAGAAATAGCATGGCGATTCCTAATTAAAATGCCAATGTGAAGAATAGTTATAGTTAAACCCCTTCCAACTAAAATTCGAGCAAGCGAAGTTTTGGTAGTAGAAATAGTTCATGGAGTCTAGTCTCACATTTCATAGGGAATATCTAAACATAACATCAACTGATTTTGCTAATTAATTTATCGGAAACATATACCATGATACCGCCTCCGTGACCGTTTCTGTCTTTTATAAAGGGTTCTTTAAAACCATCGAGTTTCAACCACGTATATTAAAACAACCTTTACACGAAAGCGTAAAACATAAAAATCTTCAGGTATACTTTACAAATAGTTAAGTTTTCTCTGATGATCCAAATAAAACAATTCAAATATCTTGGTTACACAAAGGATTTGTTTTAATAATCCCCACAAAGAGTAAGAGGGAAGTCAATAAAACGAATGAAACTTGTTTGTGACTGCCAATTCAACAACTGCGTATAATTGCTTATGAAAAAGAAAATAAACATATTTAGACATGCGTCTGTTTCGTTAATTTTTATGCCTATACCACTTAGGTCTCACTGGATAGTTTCGTATTTTAACACCCCCCCCCTAATTTTTAAGGTAGAAGGCATGAGCCTGATTATCACAACCCTAGTATTTATAAACTCACACATAAGCTAAATCTGTAATGTGGTTTACATTTACTTTGAGTTAGGCTTGTAAATGGGTTGCCTTGTTGGTGACTGACTGTCACAGTTAGACTAGCACTGGAGATCAAA
This sequence comes from Potamilus streckersoni, assembly GCA_016746295.1. NCBI lineage: Eukaryota > Metazoa > Mollusca > Bivalvia > Unionida > Unionidae > Potamilus > Potamilus streckersoni. The sequence goes on from JAEAOA010001547.1 coordinate 575,762, forward strand.
TGCGTAACTTAGTCTGCAAATATGCATCCGACTTGGCTTACGTATTTACATGTGTCTGCTTCAGAGGTAAATATCTAAAAATCTACATGGTTGAGGGGTGATGAAAAGTATGTTAATTTGTTATAGTACCAATGAACTTTCAAGATCAATAAGGTACATACTGACTGTGAGCCTGCTTCTCACAGGAACAGGTTGAAAATAGCTCTTTTCTGTCAAAAATGAATGTAAATAAGAGGGGTTGGTGGTAGTATAGGTTCAGTATCAAAACCACCAGTTGCATAAGGAATTAACCTTAATACCTTAGTCAGAATCTTACAAGCATCCTTTCGACAAAAATCATTAGTTAGTTTTTATTTGTATCTTTATTGTAAAATTATGATCATTTTTCTGCAATAGGTCATTGTCGGATGAAAATTTGCCAAAACAACTGTCCGGTGAGACCTTAATGACCCATGTCATTTTTTCAGTCTTGTTAAATTTGATTAACTATGCCATACATCATTTCCTTATTACCTCCGTGTCTTGAATCTGACAGAGTAAGGTATTTCAAAACAAACACTTCCTATAGGTTTGCCTATAAGTACATGCTAGTAGAGAAGGGAGCTAACTTAGCACTGTCAGAGTTGACAGCTGATCCAATTTTGTAATGAACAACAAAGACCTAATAAGTTTGAAACAATGTGGTTTAATGAAGTATTTCACTTACTTATTCATTTTTCAATATTTATAATACATGTTTTCTACATTTCTTATAATTTAAATGCTAATTGCCTTAATATTATGAATTTACATTCCTATATGTTCATGATGTAACATTTCGACACATACATTTCATTTATTTACAGACATATTCAGTTATAATGGCCTAAAAATACACTATCCATTTAACACCTGCTGAAAAGCAGCAATTTCATGACATTTTAAGTAAGAAAACTGCAAAAGTGGACACATGTAAAATTCTGCTTTTAGCTAAAACATCAGCTGGATATGCAATGATCTGTACACATTTCAGAGGGAAGACAATAAAACTTCTAGCACATTGTTTATAGTTTTTCTGACACCATCCTAATGTGACCATGTCAAAAAATATACACATGTTGCATATATGCCACAATAAATCATGCAGACAAATTTTGCATTTATCTTTGGAAACTGCATCAATTAGTAATAAGCGACAAATTTGTCGCAACATGGGTTAGTGTATAGAACATTATGCCTGTCCAAAGTGTTTATTGTAAGGTAGTAATTACAAATTATTTGCAGTTTTTCCATTTTACAGTTTGTTTTCATTTCTTCTAGGCCTCAAGGTGTTTGGTAGCACACTTGGTGAAGAGACCTTGAAAGCCAGGCTGACATCAAAGGTTTCATCAGGAGTGAGCCACATCAGATGTTGTGGGGCTTTCACAGGAACAGGTGAATCAGAATCAACTTCATTGGAATTTTGGTAACTTTCAAAAACTGCATGACCCTTTTTAAACTGTGCTTATCTCCTCTCCTGATTTCTTTTGCATGATTTTCTTTTTACTTTATGGTTAAGTGTATGCATGTTACAATCACTTGGAAAATAAACTTGTCCGCAGCATCTTCAGCAACAATATAAGCTGGTCAGTATGAAAATGACCCAAAGGTGACCTTAAAGGTGTGAAACTACATTTTCCATACATAATGTCTACTCAGCAGATGTGCTGAGTCTGGGTATAGAATTTCACTGCTGAAGTTTCCTAAATGAATTGGTTCTGTTTACAAACTTTGGTCAGTCACTTTTGGGTTAGCTGAGAAGTTTCCTCCCTTATACATTCACTTCTGATTTCTCTTTTTAACACAGATATGACCTTCTTTATTAAATCAGGGAGAGAATACTGGTCAGTTCATATATGTTGTGCATCATTATTATTCTTTCAAGTACTAAGCATGTACATTTTGCAGCTATTTTACAAGAGATTCAGCTTGGCTTCCTTTGCAGTTTTTATTCACTACAATTTCAGATTTCATGAAGAATTGTATTATTTGTGCTGTCTGATGTCTTTGATATCACTTGGCACTAATAATACAGGTTGTATTGGTTATGAAAAATGATGAACTGACATGTTATAAGGAAATGGTATGTTTCAGTGGGGAAAGTAATAGATGAAGTTTGAAGCTGTTGTCATAGCGGTTGCTCTGTTTGATGGCTTTTGCTCATCGATTAAAGCAGTAAGCAAAAGGAAACAAGCAAGCTTGAATTTTACACATGTAAAGGTTACATTTGATTTAAAATTGCCTAATGTTTTGAAAATAAGATTTTCCCTTAATCAGACTGCTATTTAAATTATTAAGGTCTCACTGGATAGTTTCGTATTTTGACACCCCCTAATTTTTAAGGTAGAAGGCATGAGCCTGATTATCACAACCCTAGCATTTATAAACTCACACATAAGCTAAATCTGTAATGTGGTTTACATTTACTTTGAGTTAGGCTTGTAAATGGGTTGCCTTGTTGGTGACTGCCTGTCACAGTTAGACTAGCACTGGAGATCAAATGCGTAACTTAGTCTGCAAATGTGCATCCGACTTGGCTTACGTATTTACATGTGTCTGCTTCAGAGGTAAATATCTAAAAATCTACATGGTTGAGGGGTGATGAAAAGTATGTTAATTTGTTATAGTATTAGTGAACTTTCAAGATCAATAAGGTACATACTGACTCTGTGAGCCTGCTTCTCACAGGAACAGGTTGAAAATAGCTCTTTTCTGTCAAAAATGAATGTAAAAAAGAGGGGTTGGTGGTAGTATAGGTTCAGTATCAAAACCACCAGTTGCATAAGGAATTAACCGTAATACCTTAGTCAGAATCTTACAAGCATCCTTTCAACAAAACTTATTAGTTAGTTTTTATTTGTATCTTTATTGTAAAATTATGATCATTTTTCTGCAATAGGTCATTGTCGGATGAAAATTTGTCAAAACAACTGTCCGGTGAGACCTTAAAAACAAAGAACGAGTGCTGAATATATCGATGGAGATTCTGTACTGCGTTATGGAGTTATATATAATCAGTTACGAATTTTATTCTGTTCAGACTGTTCATTGTTGGGGAGGGAGTGGGTGGGTAAAAGCTATGAAGTCAAGATATAAAAATTTTGTCAATAAAAGTATGATTGTGGTACTGACAATGTGACATGAGGAAGAGAATATAATAATGAAGTGAAAGATACACACAACAACAATAGATGACAACAGGCTTACAAGTTTTCCCTAATTGAGATGTTGTTGTTGTTGTTATAAGGTTTAACGCCATTTTTCAGCACAAGATAGGCTATACATGGCGGCCAGTATTAATGGTGGAGGAAGAACCCTGGAAAACCCAGGGACGAACCACCGACCCACGAGAAGCTACTGGCAGGCTTTCTCACTTACCCACGTTAGCCGAGTCTGGACTCGAACTCATGCAGACAGATGTGAGATGGCAGTAATTGAGATAATTTGCAGGTTAATTTGCCATAGAACCGGGGCGATGTTCTGACTTTAAAGTTGAAATATTAATAGGCCTGACATAGTACTAAAACTGTTAAGTAAATTATATCAATACATATCGAAGAAATATTGCGTTAAATATCGAGACGAAATTATAAGGCAAACTTCACACAACTGTACATTATTATATTCAAATACTCACTTGCGCTGATATTGAGCAAATTTCTTTTACTAAGATAAGGAGAATCGCCAGGTAGGTGTGTGCAGGTGTAGAAATACACATTCATGTATATACACTGTTAGGACTTTATGATCTCAAAACAATAGAAAAGCAAAACCAATAGTATTTTTTTGTTGTGTAAAATTCAACAAATAATTTATATCCCCAACTTACAAAGTAAAAATGTAAGAGGAACTTAGAGTATTATTAATTAAATCCCAAATATTATCATAAAACATGTGTTCCCAATAATTGTTATTCTTTTGGGTTTAACGCCATCTGTCAGTGCAAGATATGCTATACATGGCGGCCAGTATAACTGGTGGAGGAAGAACCAGGGAAAACCTCAGTAAGAACTACTGACCAACGGGAATCTACTGGCAAACTGTACCACATATCCACTCTGGTCCAATCCGAGACTCGAACCCACGCGGACAGAGGTGAGTTTGCAGTGAAAAGTAAAGGCGAAAGCTTTATTTCACTCGGCCACCCGTTTCACCCTGGTCCACAGGAATTCCAATCTTAATTGTGCCGATGTTCCAAAGGTCTTACTTTATCACAATGACATATTCCAAAATATTTTAATGACTTCTGAACAATCTAAAAGCAGAGTTTTAGTCCAAATGTTAATAAGCAGTTTGTAATTCCAATAAACAATTTAAACAAATAAATCCTCTCAAATTATAAATGAACACAACTAAAAATTCTGATCACTGATTCCTAAAACACTGATATAAAGATACGAATGAATAATTTTGATTCTCATAACTTTATATAAAAAAACAAGGACACAAAAAGTTGATGGTTATAAGTTCGCTTCCAGAACTTTTTAAGGTCAAAATGACATGTCAACATGTTTACAAATATTATTTTAATGTACAACCCACAGCCATGGACAAAAGTTACCTAACATTTGTTTACACTGACCACAACCTTAAACATCGACCTACAATCATGAATTAAAACTAAGCACACAATGAAGATATACAAATACCCATAATAGCATGTATTTATATGCACACGTATACTTTATATATATATATATATATATATATATATATATATATATATATATATATATATATATATATACACACACACACACATACTCATATTGATCACATAGTCGGTATAATTTGCCTATATTATGTGCAGTTTCATATTTTTGATATTACCATACGTTAATATATCACTTTATGTTATTCTGACGGGTCCAAATAAGTCCCATGAGATTATTGCGCAGTATTCTCTTTATTGACTGGCTGCGATCACAGGAAAAGCTGGACATTATTCAACTCGTTTCGTAAATTTAATATTAAAGCAGTACCCCTCTGAGACCCTCTATATATTTTATAATTTGTAATTCTAAAATGGATAAATATGTGATCTAAGTAGCTGAATACAATGGTCAGAGACGTCAACAGTTGAGTACACAACATGCTAAAGGATAGATCCAATAATTGGATTAAAATATCCTTACAGTGATATCCACCGATAATTATATCTATGTTACTTATCCTCTACGGCATGACATGCGTGTATCCTTGCTTCTGTAGCTATACGTTTATAAAAGTTCTGTTCTGAGTTCTGTCATTTCATTGGCGATCAAAAGGTTATCAGATCAGGATTTCGTATCAGTCCGCCACGTCTCTGCTGTGTCGAAGATCTTGATTTGAATTACTAGCCTCAGCTCTACGCTATGTCGATCCATTAATTAGTTATCACCCAAACATACACTGATCTATATGCAACCTTTAGGGGCCTAACGAAATCAGCAAAGATAGAAATTGTTTGTCTAGTTTTAAACGGACAGGTGTTTGAACACAACTACAAGACCCAATCTAGCTAACAGATGTCTCATGCCGAAAGAAGCAACGGCATAAATTTTATCTTGCACATTTTTAAAGCAGTTCACATCTCTTATACGGAGATTATCCAATGATAAAAAGTGCGATGAAGCAATATCTTAGGCAAATGCAAGACAAATGGAAACTAACGAAATTCAAGCATAACGAACTCCAGGGACATCGTACATGTCTAATGTCAGCACAAGTCATGTCTAACAAACATGAACATTTCCACATGAACTAGTTATCAATACACAAACGCACCGATGAAGATGTGATTTGAAATGAAACGTCTGCCTGACTTTAAAGATATACTCAATTGTGACCGATTACAATGTTCGTGCTGAGCTGGCATTCATCGCCTTTTCTTTGACAGCCAGCCAATGATTCATCAAATGAAACTGCATCTTATCTTACGCAAAAGCACAATCTTTCCAAGCATTACATATACATAATTCTAAATAAGCAATTAAAAACAACAAAATATTCTCCAGTCAAGACGAACTAAGTATAAAACGATAAATTCAGACGGAATATCTCTCTATTGTTCCATCAGCTCATGTCATGTAAATTTTCCAGTCATCTTTCAGGGTTTTTTCTCAAGTAGTTCATGCTTTTCACCTTCAAATTCCAAAGCGGAAATCAGAAAAGTGCACATGGACTACTGCCATGTAGTTCGTAAACTGCATTCTCAAAAAAATTATCTGTTTGCAAATATAGACCTTTAACAGGAAATATCTAGATGCCACTGCCGTGATATATCTTTTGCATGTCAAAATCTTAACATTTCAACATAATAAAAACCAGTCGTAGTAGTACATCATACATAAACCTACACAATTCAAACTTGGTAGAAGTGTAAAAAAGCAAATAAACAAAGATATCTCTCACACACAAAAACAACCCAAAAACATACGAGGTAATTCCGGCGCTAAAATCATCTGCACGCCAAAACTTAATCACAAATGGAATGTGATGACACCTAACCTAATTAGCTGGAAGTAATCAGTACATGAACTGACTGGGAAAAAAAAACTTTCTTTAAAAAAAATGATATTGACCAGCAATCGATATTGTATGGGCTCATTAAGAACGTAGTTATCTGGTGGTTTGGCTCATTCTATTAAAATCTAGCATTCCAGCTCATTCGCTTGCCAATTGCATAGTTTCGCTATACTTGTTTAAAAACCAATAATTTCCGGTCCGTAAGTCCATAATCGACAATAACAAGAAACCAGTGTTTGTTGCACGTCTTCAACAGCCTGGAGCACAAAGTATTTTGACAATATTAATGGAATGGTTTTTCACAATTTAGATACGCTAATTTCAAATGTACTGGCTAGCGGAGTGGGTTACATACTGAAGCATTCGGACACCCTCCTGTTTGTTTGTACCCACATACCGATTTGATATAAAAAAAGGTATCAATAATACGAAAAATGCAGAAAATTTTGTTTTTCATTCATATATTTTTAATTTCTAACCTCTCTATCGCATGGGATCCCTAACACTGTGAACTTATTGGCGTTTCAAATCAAACGGAAGCTTTCGATGTAAACAAGCAGACATAACGATCACTGTTCTCTTCTGCTTCCAGAACAGTCCATTTCAGTAAAAACTGTCGTCTTCGTCCAATATTTCCAAACAATAAATATTACAAAATAAACAACATTAACACGCAAAAACTTTGACCGGTTTCGCTTGATTGCTTCTTCAGAGATAATTAAAACTAAATTCAAAACGTTTGTCTACGTCCTTAAAAAAATTCGGTTTCTAAGAAGTCAACGCTATAAACCATAAACAAAATCATGGAATGTTCGAAAATTTTTAAGAAATAAAAAGGGTGAACTGTTGTATACATGTATTCAAAGAAAAGTAACGATTAAATCTGCGGAATTCTTGAGGTAATCAAAAACGGTGAATTACATGACATATATTGCTTGACAAAACATACTCATCCATGCAAATATGGCGATCGCGTTACTAAAGAAACTTCCGTTTGATTCAAAAGGACAGCAAACTGATAGTGTTAGGCGACAATCAGGTAAGAATTTATCAACTGGCCAATGAAACGACTACGTTTTGTAAATTTTTTTAAATAACCTAAATGCTTTTTCAAAAAAATCGTTAATTGTAGGAGTACAGATGGTTGCGTTTGAAAACTTCGTACAAACTGAGAGTACTCACAAAAATACTTAAAATTTATTCATGTGCAAAAAAAAAGAGGTACAAATTTTAAATTCATTTTCCATCCACATCCATGTCAAAACAACTACGAATCGACCACGAACAAGTGATATGTTACAATAGTGCCATTCCGCAAAAAAATATTTTTAATTAACAAAACTTGCCGTAACAGAATCTGAGCAGTTCTGACATGTCTTGGCATTCTATAAGCTTGTATTTTGAAATACGCCATACATCCTTGAAGAACACTAGTGTAGTTCCGTATTCTAATTTTTTAAGATGAGTCTGGTTGAACGGAGTCAAAGGCATTCCATATCAAGCATGTAAAGTAAAAAAAAAATATCCCTAAATTAGCTAAAAGACATACCAGGCCCTGATTGGAGCAACTATTAAAGGTGTGTTGAAGTCGTCTGTTGCAAAACGACAGGCTTAAAGTTCATCAACGACTACAAGACACTATTTTAGAAAGAACTGCTAAGTAAATTTGACTATTCTGCCGGTAATTTCATTTTGAAGATGCTGGTGCAGAGAGATTCGATAACTGACACGACGAAACAATCCATATGGTGGAGTCTTATCCAAACGAAGACAGAAATATTCGGGATAAAATGTTATGGATATATGATCTCCAATCATTACAGGCATTGCTAAAATCTGAGAATATAGAAAAACGAAGTTCTTCGATTTTATCAAATATTATAAATAAGATACAACGTCTAACTGAAAGAGAGCAGTTTTACAAATATCGAAAACGGGAATTGACATATAAAAGACAACCAAATGTCCAAAATAACTCTATGTAAAATGCAAACATTATGCATCGGGAAATAAAGTAATAATACAAAAGGTGAGAGTACTGGAGCATCTGCAACAACTTTCTTTTAACTAACTTTCACTGAATTGTTCACAATTTTCACTATATTTTCAATATGCTTCGCAGAAAAGCTGCAACTTGATCTCCTCGCTTAAAAGAACGAATTTATTCATTCATAACAGTTCATAAAGCTCTTTTCTTACACCAAAATTACTAAAAAGCAATTCACAACATAAACTGGATTAATTAATAGAACATGTCATGAAACAACTGATTAGTACGCATACATATTTTAATAATTTACTGAAAATGTGAAGTAAATAATACAGAAAAATAAAAAGTACACGTTTTTTATTTGTAATATGGATTTACTTAGCTTTCACCTCGAAAAAACTGAATGAATTTACTCGTGATATTAAGACAGAAAACATGAATTATTATGAACAAGAATTTGATTGTGTATACATAATCTATCTTTAAAGCATAATCAGGCTGGTACAGAATAAAAGAAACAAAGCCAAACTAATTATCACTGTAATGGGGGTGGGTGATGAGTTTATTTGTCACATGGAGTTTAAAGCCATCTTTCAGAACATGATAGGCTATACATGCTGGAGAGTATATCTGGTAAAGGAAAAAACCGGGAAAACACCGGGAAGAACCACCGACCCATGTAAAGCTACTGTTAAGCTTTCTCACATCCCGACACTGATTGAGCCTAGCCTCGAACTCACGCGGACAAAGGTGAGATAGATGAGTAATCTGTAAAGTCGAGTGCCTGCGACTACTCGGCTATCCGCCATCCCCACCCCCACCCCCATCCCGGGGGGGGGGGAGGAAATGGTTCTATATTAGAACACTGGCCAACTCCCGCAAACCAGTTACTGAACGCCATACAATAAATATTTCCGCATCATTGCCATGAGAGGTCGCATAATTATTTTTAACCTCTCGATTACAAATTGAATCGATATACTTATCGATATTTACTAGCATCTAGAAAGACAATAAGTAACATGTAATGTTGGTCGGACTTGGTAGGACATGATGCTAAAAGTCTGCAGCATGATGCCATAAACCTAGACATAACTATCAACTGCCACACATGTAATGTAGATTTAAAACAACACAGCTCTGTTCGTGTATAGCACTGTCGGGGTAAAGTTAATCAGTATAAAATTGTATGATACTGTTGTCAAGGTAATCTTAAAATGCAAGGATATAGCATGTAATAATCAATGTAGTCACAAACGCAAATAATCTACTCCTGTTTCTAAAGCTTAAAGTGATGAACACAGCGACCATTGTTGGTTCTAAGGGTGTAACACTAACGAAGATGCATCCAAGTATCACATTTCTTGTTTGGAACATCAACACCACCCAAAAATAAACTTTCAAAACAAATTCTCAACCGAATAATAGCATGAAGGTCACACAAACATATTTTTGCAACTTATCAACATGCATCAACTTATCAACATGCATCAACTTATCAACATGCATCAACTTATCAACATGCAAAGTTATATGATTTTAGATACTCAAAAACCATAACAAAAATGTATTTGTTCACTAGCATGAACATAATATAGGGAAGTAAATCATAAAACACAGACCAATATCAGTACATCTCTGTGTGTGTGTGTGTGTGTGTGTGTGTGTGTGTGTGTGTGTGTGTGTATGATTTAGATTTTTATCGTAGCTTTAAAAAATTTTCAGTCATATGGCTATGATGTCTGCAGTGTGGCAGTTTAAAGCGATGTCTCGCTCTGGAGCATCATTCCGCAGACATATACAATCATGTCCCACCAAGTCACATTATCCTAACACAAAGCCGGCCGGTCCAAACACCAATCTCTAAATGCTGAGCGCCTAGCTGTTTTTATGTCTTTGGAATGACCCGGCCGGGGTTCAAACCCGCGACCTCCAGCATCCGAGGCGGGCACTCTAAACAGACTAATAACAGCTTTGCTGCAACAATGCTATAGCAACAGAGATCTATATCCTCAATGTCACCATTTTAGCGTGAACGGTGACAGAAATGATCATCAAACACAAAGCATAACCCTAGTCAGTGAAGCGCAAAATACGTGCCAGATTACATGCTTCATTGTAGTGCAATACATCCCCTAAGTCTGATACCTCTAGATAGAACAGTTCATGCACAGCGTACAATAAAAATTGTGGACGAGACGTTTATGCGAAATCTGACCCTAGGGCATCAAAGGACAACGTATGGCGGTTACGTTCACCTCTTCTATTGAGTGGTACTTAATAGTTACGTTTAATAGCTCACGCATGAAAAGGAAAAGCAATTAACCAAATTATGTGACGCGTGAAATATGGGTCATTATTCTCCGCCTACACTGGACATAAAGGCGAGTATTTCTCGCAAAAGGTCACTAAAAGGGAAGTACTTCGAAACAAGCGATAAATAAATACTTCAAACAAACACTGACATTGTTTGCTTTGATACACTGTAATCGTTGAGTTCTATAAACCGCATAAGTTCACTGGATATCAAATGCAAACAATTATGTCAAAGATAACGACGTTCGTGTCAAAAGGGTGGATTTTTGTTGACAGCATGTTATTACCAAAAAACTAACGTTCAGGATGGAAACGATCCCATCTTTTGTGCTCAAATTATCAAGTTGAATAAACGATGTTATATTCCATGATAATACAACGAGCTCGATAAGAACTGAACAAACACCCATGCAAGAAAAAGAGCGGATTTTATAGTTTTAATCTAGTTTTAATCTCTCTCTCTCTCTCTCTCTCTCTCTCTCTCTCTCTCTCTCTCTCTCTCTCTCTCTCTCTCTCTCTCTCTCTCTCTCTCTCTCTCTCTCTCTCTCTCTCTCTCTCTCTCTCTCTCTCTCTCTCTCTCTCTCTCTCTCTCTCTCTCTCTCTCTCTCTCTCTCTCTCTCTCTCTCTCTCTCTCTCTCTCTCTCTCTCTCCCAGTGAATACACGGAACAGATGACTTTGTTTTTGTTACTTAATTTTTCTGTTTTCACAATGTTAATTCACAGCTTTAAAATGCAATAAAATCTGACTAGCTGAACAGAAAAATTTACAACCTTGCAAACAAACATATCTTCATTCCAAAACCGTTTGTTTGAGAATGTCACCAACAGAAAGTCTTGATATTTTGCACTGGGTATCTTCAAACTCACAATACTTTCTTTCCTGTGATTTCCCGGTTTCTTCCTCCACCATTAATACTGGCCGCCATGAAATGAACACATTTTTCGTGTGCTGAAAAATGGCGTTAAGCCCAACAACAACAACTACACTTGCTGAAATAAAAAATCTTTATTTGGGTATCAGCAATGTTATGTATATTTGGTTTATATTATGTGCTTAACGTTTATCTAAGATTTTAAGTTCTACACAGAATGTTAACACAGCTAGCTTTTCTCCATAATTATACGCTGTAATTAAAATGTTTATGTAGCATTTGAATTCAAGACCAATATTGCTTGCAAGTGGTTTTTTTTCGTTGGAAATGTTATATTTTATTACGTAATGTCTAGTAATAAAGTATATATATATATATATATATATATATATATATATATATATATATATATATATATATATATATATATATATATATATATGTGGGCATTTGATAAACAAATAATTCATTCCTGAGCTTTATTAGACCATGAGAATCCATTATCCGAGTTTGCAGCTATGTTGTTGACGTCACGTATAGAGTCGAGATGATTTTTTTTTTTAAATATTCATTGGAATTACTAAAGTGCAAGTTGACCTTTAGATGAATACATGACTTTGGACTTTTGTGAACTCATTCAAAGACAGTCTGGATTCATTGTGTTGCATTAGAACATTCGCAACACTATTTTTGGACGTGTGATATGACATTTGGGATCATTTGGAATTTAATTCACAATATTGTACAAACCTCTTGAATTTTTATTTTGTAACCTGTTAAAGTTCTTTTGCTTAACGCCATTTTTCAGCACACGATAGGTTATACATGGCGGCCAGTATTAATGGTGGAGGTAGAAACCGGGAAATCCGCGGAAAAACCACCAACCCACGAGAAGCTACTGGCAAGCTTTCACACATAATCACTATCGCCGAATCTTAAGACTCGAACTCACGCAGACAGAGGTGAGATTATAGTGACTCGTAACGGACAGCGCTTTAGACCACTCGGCCACTCGGGGCCCCCTAATTTGTAAATAAATTGCTTTTTTAATTAACTTATATTATTGGTTTCACTTTTTTTCGTTACATATTTCACGACCTAAAGTAGAAACGGCAGTAATATTTTCAAGTGACTATCTTAAATCGAAGACACAATGTTTGTAACACTCGAAAAAAAATACCAATATCAGATTGGAAAAAAAATTGTAAATGGTGACCTTTGTTACTATGACCTCAATCACTGAGTCACTCATTTTTTTAAACCACTGGCATAGTCTAAGCTAATAGCATATCCTAAACTAGTCCTGTTCTGATACAGGGTTCAGCAAACTAATTTACATAGCGTGCCACCTTTTCCAGGATTAAGTACAAAATGAACGAGTGCGTGCCAGAAGTAAAGAGTAATAGTGTAAAAATCGAGATTTTGTGCTGCCTTTCACGTGCCACACAAATCCTCTTGAGGAGACACGGTACTAATTGTATTGAAAAATGGGAACCAGCCTTGAAATGGGTGAATAGAGTGTATATATATATATAGACACACACACACACACGGGTTTGGCTGAGCACAATTGGTTAATAATGTAAGTTATGTTATAGAAAAAAAATCTTTGGAGACCTTATCCTAGTTGAAAGTGAATAAAAATAGATACATTGTTTTGTCAATGAAATTTCAGTCCTTTGATAGCCTTGAGTTTGAAATACTCATTACTAAAATTAGCACTCGCCTCTTTGGTGCGGAATTGAAAGCACGTGTTTCAAACATATGCAGGTCCAGAAAATGCCGTGGCTCATATCCTTTCCTCTGCAAAGATGCTGACTTCCAGGTTTCATCTATACTGATAAATACAGATTTGGTCATGAGCAATCAAAAAATTTAACTTACTGAATTTTTAATATGGTTTTTACATTGGTTTACTATGGAAACTGAATTAGTTCCGTGATTCCTTAATGTGCCAGCTTGTGGCACGCGTGCCGTAGGTTGTCTACCCCTGCCATAATATATTAGCATATCCTAAGAAAGTGATAAATGACAAGTGTGCCCAACTGTATACTGCCCGAATATATTGCTAGTACTGGGCGCAATTTGGTTTGGCGAAGATCTTAAATTTAAAAATGTGATATTTAGATAGGTGAGAAAGCTTGCCAGTAGCTTTTCGTTGGTCGGTGGTTCTTTCCGGTGATTTCCCGGTTTCTTCCTCCACCAATAATACTGGCCGCCATGAATAGCCTATCGTGTGCTAAAAAATGGCGTTAAGCCCAACAACAACAACAACAACAACAAATTTAGAAATGGCCAACATTCTAAAAATTTATATATGAAACATCATACAACATATTTATAATGTATATTGTAAATAATCATACTAAGTATGTGTGTTTGTTGTTTTTAAGTGCGTGTATATTCTTCTGTTCATTCTATTTTTCACCTTCTTACAACCGATTGGTCAAAGCTATTGGGGCTATCAGAATAGATGGCAATTTTATCTATAGCGGTATGGTATGGGGAGACGAATGACTTTGTTTATATGAGTAAAGGATAGGGAAGTAATTTTTATAATGGAATTTTTTGTACCGTTTCTGCTATATCCTACTCCTGCCTTGTATTGAAAAGTAGCTCAGAGTGTCAATAGTCAACAATGTTTGTGAATAAATTGGTGTCAGGAAATATAATATGATGTGTGGGAATAATGGATAATTGGTCCATATACTGATCATTCAATATGTATTTTAAACTTGTGAACATGTCTCACATAGGAAACCCGCTTGCGTAGTCTTGTAATCCTTCAGATTCAACAGCTCCGTTAAGTTAACGAATGTAGGTAAAACAGCGTTCATGAATCTAAGCATAACAAGGAATATGCAAAGTGCCCCAAAATATTTAGGTCTAAAGATAAATGTATAAACTTAACCTAAGCCAGCAAGTATTTCACTATGACCTTCTTTTGTTGCAAACTTGCGGTCCTAATAGGGATAAAGACATTCACCAAATTTGTTGATTCCAGCACGAACTGAGCTTAATGAGAAACATAAACAAGAATGAACCAGAAGCTGAAGCGTAACAGGTTACAATTAAGCTACATTTTTGCTTAGGGTGCAGTAAGATCATAAACATCTTATTTATGAAGTGTGCAAAGCATGAAACTAAACACAAGAACGTAACAAAGAATGTACCAATAAAATATACATATATGTAAAATGTTAACTCGTGCATCCCCTTTCTAATCGGGAAGTTGCTCCATAACTCTCAAAACTCTTACACTGGACATAGGAAGTGGTAATAGTAGAGATTCAGCAGGCATGTATATATGTGAATGCTTTCATTTACGCGGACACCAAAACTTATGCCGGGTGTAGTATAATGGCTGAACCCCATTTTGTTGATGTGAGCTATACGATGTGTAAACATCTAAAAAGCAGAGTGAAAAAGTTAAAACCATAAAATAATTATCAAATAAAACCATAAAATCTAAGTCTTGAACTTTATTTTTAAAATACCGTAATTAAAACCAAACAAAATAATAAAAAAACAAAATATTTGAGTATATAGTTAGTGTGTGTGCTTTGCTTCTGACCATGACAGTAAATCAATAGTGATTAGTTATTTATGTACAAAATAACTTTTGTCCATGATTGTAGGTATTAAGTTGTTTATGAGCTTATAACATTCTACAAATAAACCAAGTTTACAATACGATTGTAATTTCCATTAGAATGGCTTACATCTTGGTCAACATAAAGTACATTTAAACAGGGAAGTAGTAAACAATAGTTCATTGCAGTTTTAAGATCAGTCTGTTCTAATTCTTTAGTTTTAGAAGAATCATTTAAATTGTTCATTGAAGTTAGTAAGTGGTCCCCGACTTTGGATTAAAACATTATTTTGGAATTATTATCGACTTATTAAAAAATATTCTGGACTGTATAATTGTGGCATATTAGGACATTCAAGATATTGAGATTCATTTGGAACAGTGTGTAATGTTACACTTATGACATGTAATTAGAAATATTTATGATTTAGTTCACAATAATGTAAACCATTTTGAAATATTTACTTTATAACTTTGAACAAGTTTTTGATTTTAATTTAATTGTTAGTTTCACCTTTCTGTTACAATGTATTAAGATCTATAATCGTAATAATATTCTGTTATGTATCGGCTCGTTATAAGTAACAAAAGAAAATAGTGGAGACAAAAAGCTTTGTAAGTTTTAACAAAGATAATTTATACCCTAGAAAACACGGAGAAAAGGTAAAAATATAAAGCCGGACTTACGGTTTGTGAAAAAAAGTCCAAACAATTATCAAGGAAATGTGAAAATATATAAATCCTATTAATATTTTTTTTAACTCAATCTAGTTTGAACTGAATGTTTTGTCCTAAACCACATGTGTAGTTCTCCAGAGAATAAATTATTATCAAAAGGCGGATGAACTCTTATAGATGTCAGACTGTTATCTATAACAAGATGTACTTCCAGCTCTATAGATGTAATGAAAATTAACTTTCTGGTACAAGAAAAATATACCCTTCTTCTTCAAGGTATATTATACGAATCTCTCCAGCACAGTAATTATAATACCTTATTTGCAAGGTACAAATACGACTGACTACGGCACCTCTGTGAGATACTATAGACTGACTATTTCAAAGAGACTTAAGTGTATTTAAACCAAACTAAGATCCAATTTCAAGCACGCGCACGAAGAAAGCGTGGTTATTTCATTATCTGACAATCGTAGTACACGATATAAACATGCTTACTTAGAAAAGACTTGGCCACAACCAATAGTTTCCACAGTTTGTTTATCAACTGGCTATCTAAACAAAACTCGTACGAGAGCCATGAATCATATTTACATTCTAAATAAACACATTTCCTTCAAAATATCAGATCCCATCATCACAATAAACACATTGATACAAAAATGAAATAAAAGAATTCAAATTTTAACAAGTAACAAAACTGCATGGTTGTAACACTTTCCTCAAAAAAGAAAGATCTATATAATAAACTCTTCTTTTTCTGTTACCAGAAGTAAATTGTACAAGAAGTCAGAGGTTCAACAATATTAGAGAAATTAGAACAAAATCTGCGATAGTATCCAGCCATATTCCCAAATCACATCAGCTGCTTTTTTTACTGACAACCACAAGAAATTCAGAGATAGCCTTGACCTTAGTATATATAGGTCTAACTAGTCCATGTCCCACGTGTCCTAAAATAAATTAACACAAGCACGGCAAAACTCACTTTTAGATAAATTATCAAATTTGTATCAGTGATTCTGTCAATATATTTAGAATCGTGGTTTGATGTTCTTTACAGGTGTTGTTATAGATGATGATATCATCAATATAATCATCCCAATTGTCTATACCAGAGGTAATCATATTCATAAAGCGTTGAAAAGTTTTTGGAGAACCCTAAATCCCAAATGACATTACTTTATAATGGTAGAGTTCATCTGGAGTCACAAATGCCAATTCTCTTCTGCCCTTTCCGTTAGTGGAATTTCCCAAAATCTTTTCAGAAGGTCGAATTTGGTGACTTATTTGGCATTTCCAATTTTGTCGATACAGTCATCGAGTCTGTAACGGAAATGAATCTGTTTTTGTCACACTGTTCACCTTTTAATACTCATTACACATTCGTAAAGTTTTATCCGGTTTCGGAAGTATACACTGTGAATTCCAATCATTCTTACTGGGCTCTATAAAACCATTCTCCAGCAAATACTGAATCTTTTTTTTTTCAGGCATTACTGTTTGAGAAGGTTCATCCTGAATGGGTGGTGTTTCATTAGTTTTGAATCTGGAAACGAGTGTTCCTATTCAGATATTATTTGTTTAAGTTCATCTTTTTCTTGTTGTAAATGTGTACATATCTGATCTAGATTTTTCGTACTTTCCGAATTCGCAAGATTTGTTGTTCCAAAATGAGTACAATCCGAGTGAATTTCTTCACTCAAATCCTTAGTCTGTGAAACAGATACAACTAAATTAATTACATAATTTACCATGCTCTCTCTTTCAACATATTCCTCTAACATATTGATAAAGCAAAGTTGTTATTGTTTTCGCCTCGCAGCATGTAATTTAAATCACTTATTTTCTTTTCAACTGTCAGGGTTCCTGCAGACTTAACAAAAACAAATTCCATGACTTTTCCAAAACTTTTCCAGGGCCATTCCATAAAACTCAAGGACCGCATTATCTTGCATTGTCAAGTAAATGAACATAAAGAATGACATCTTTCAATCTAAAACAAGAAATAAGTTAACAAGAAATATTTTTAATATGTACATTTTAAATTTACCTGGGCTAGCACCCTTTGACTTTATGTAGTAACTCATGTCATAATCCAATGATCAATGTAATTTGTATTCAAAAGAAAAAAGGAAACAATTCTATGTAGTATTTGTATGTGTTCCTATTTACAATATTTACAAAATACATTACTTTCCAGTTGCTTTCTTTTATTTAGTGAACTACACCGGAAATCATGTGATACTTCCAGTAGGGGAACTTACTCTTGTTATATAAATTGAAACCATTTATCAATTGTAATTTTATCATTTTATTTAATCTGTTCTCTATGAAATTTGAAGTAATCAATTTCTTTAACTCCATTGTCACAAATTCCATGACTTTTCCAAAACTTTGCATGATTTTGACAAATTCCATAACTTTTCAAGGCCCTTGAAATTTATTTTTTAAATTCCAAAACTTTTCCAGGATTCCATGACCTGCAGGAACCCTGAACTGTGTATTCATTATACTAATTTATCGGAAGCAGAATTTGTGGAATTGGCAAGAGAGCTAGAACTCAATCACCAGATTGAAAACTTTTTTATATCTTGAGTTCAGTTTTGATTGAGTAGAGTGCAAATTTGCTCTTGCGACCTCACAAGCCTTTGACAATTTATACCTGAAATCAGAAACATAATCAAGAAGATTAAATTCTGTAACTTCATTAGAAAGAAGTTTTATTTTCAATATTTTCAAAGGTCCAAGAACAGTTATGTCCGAACACCATTTCAATTGGACTGCATCCTAAAAATTTCTGAACGGACTTTAACTGCAAACAAAAGTAAATGAATGTCTTCATCCGAATCTCTACCTGTATCAAAACAATATGATCTAATCAAGTTTATCAAAGTCCGATGAAATCATTCTAAAACCCCTTGGTTCTCAGGATGATAGGCTGAACATTTAAATTGTTGAATGCCTAATTCGTGCATGTCTTCCTGGAAAATTCCTGACATCCGACTGGACAGAATTGGGAAGGCCAGAATGAGTAAAAGAAAACTTTATCAATGCTTTTACTATAGTTTTTTGGCTGTGATATTCCTCAAAGGAATTGCCTCCGGGTATCTTGTTGACGCACACATAATGGTCAACAAATATTGGTTGCATGACTTGGTCTTTGGTAAGGGACAAACACAATTTATAATTCTACTGAATGGTTTGTCAAATGCAGGAATAGGTTGCAGATGAGCCTTAAGTATCTTCTGATTGGGTTTTTTACCATTTGACAAGTATGACGAGATCTACAAAACTTTAAAAAAAAAATCAATTTTGATTTTTGGCCAATAAAAGTGAGTCAAGATCTTGTGACACGTTTTATTTATCCATAATGAACTAGCCAGAAGAGTTTCATGGGCCAAACTAAGTTATTTTCAGCCTGTAAGATTTTGAAATCACAATTATAAGAATTCCATTTTTAAAGAAGTAACAGACAGGTACTTCAGTAGCTTACTTTTCGTTAATAATCCTGTGATAGTCGTTGATCACCTTGCTTAGAAAGGAAGATGAGTATTCAAAAGAGTATCATGATGATCTGGAAGTGAAAGTGACAGCATCAAAAGCATTACCCATACATGTGTCAGCTAAAGGAATACATTCCTTATCAAAATCATTCTCAAGAGCTTTCTCTGCCATAACTCTGGTAACTGCAAAAGCTGGGTATAAATCATGTATTTCATTATCAATATGATCAACTTTCTGATCCTAAGAAGGCGTGTCATTTACAAGTGGGAATAATCACAACCTTGTCTGCAGATAGGTCGTTGCCTAGCAACAAATGAATGCCCTCAAGGTTTGAATTATACACTATACCGACTGTCACGGGTCCTGAAACTAAGTCTGATGACAACGTTACAAAATAGAGAGGAATTAACAAAGCCGCCCTTTCCTCCCTGAATGAGAACAATCATTAGAACAGGACTTCTCAGAAGGCAAAATACCTGACACTAAAAGACTGAGAAACTCTTGTATCCCTTAAAATTGTAATCGCGATAGAATTGGACAAAATCACCCAAGAATGATATAGAACCCTTCGAAATGGATGGTTCAAAATTCTCCATAACAAAATCAGACTGGGATTTATGAAGCCCAACAAATGTATTGCTTTCAATACATGACCGTAACCTTGACCTCTTAGACACAAGAGTATTTGGGATACGTTTATCTTGATTCTGATGTTTAGATTTCAGTCTGACGCAATCAGAAATGATGCATTTTTTCTTGCAATAGGTACACGTAGGTAGAGAAAAGGATCTTGAATCAAATTTGACATAGGCTTGATTTGTTTTAGAAGTTTGCCAGATTGAGCGTTAGAGGTCGTACTGGGTTGAAATACTCTTCTCTACTGACAAAGATTTGTTTATCACCGGAACATTATGATTTAAGGAATATTTATCAGCAGCAAAAGCATCACTTTCCAAGATTTTTACCTCATGATCTTCAAGAGAAGTTTTGACATGACTAGAGAGAGTTCTTGAAGACTTCAAGTAACACCAGATATTCAAGTCTTTCATAATCATGTTCAATTTTCTCAGCTAAGCACCATCTCTTGATCAACTATTCTTTTTCTCTAACAAATTCAACTTAAGTGTGCTTAGTTTCCTTTTTATAGCTTCTGAATATTTGACTGATAAGCCTCAGGGACTAACGCATAAACCTTCAAGATGCATTCCTGAACCAAATCATAATCAGAACTTTGTCCCACTGACAGAGATGTATAGATATTTCGTGCCTTGCCACAAAGTACACTTTGCAATAATTGAGTCCATAACTCACTTGGCCATTTCAAATTCTCATCAACTTTTTCAAAATGAATACTTATCTACTTCCTTTTCATTAAAGGGGGGCACTAACATGATATTTCCTACAATGTCAATCTTTGAATTTGTACGAAAAGTCGAATCGTGCCTTTCACTTGCCAGTTTTATTTCTTTCATTTTAATTTGTGTTTGTATCTCTCTCTCTCTCTCTCTCTCTCTCTCTCTCTCTCTCTCTCTCTCTCTCTCTCTCTCTCTCTCTCTCTCTCTCTCTCTCTCTCTCTCTCTCTCTCTCTCTTCAAATTGCATTTGTTCTTTCTACAACTCTAATTGTTTATCTTCTTTATCTTTTTGTAAATGCATTTGTTCTTTTTGCAACTCCAACCGTTTTTATTTCTTCAGAATGTGATTGCTTATCTTTCTCCTTCTCCTCAAATTGAAATTGTTTATCTTTCTCCCTCACTTGTCTCACCTTCTCTTTTTTTCTGATTGTAATTTCATTTGTTTATCCTTCTCTTCGGATTGTTTGTTTGTTTGTTTGTTGTTGGGCTTAACGCCATTTTTCAGCACACGATAGACTATTCATGGCGGCCAGTATTAATGGTGGAGGAAGAAACCGGAAAATCACCGAAAAGAACCACCGACCCACGAGAAGCTACTGGCAAGCTTTCTCACATATCCACATTCACCGAATCCTAGACTCGAACCCACGCAGACAGAGGTGAGATGGCAGTGATCTGTAACGGACAGCGCTTTAGACCACTCGGCCACTCGGGGCCCCTCTTCGGATTGTAAGTGCATTTGTTCTTTTTGAAACGTCAACTCTCTCTCTCTCTCTCTCTCTCTCTCTCTCTCTCTCTCTCTCTCTCTCTCTCTCTCTCTCTCTCTCTCATCTTTTTAAAATTCGAGCTTCCTCGATTCTGCTTCCAATTTGTATTTCATTTTTAATTCATTACTCTAATGTCAATGTTATCAACTGATACCAATTATACTTTTGTCAAAAATATTCTTCCCTACCAAATATTGAATTAAAATGTTTATAAATTCTTGCTTCGTCAAGTAAGCTAATATCTCAGAAAGATTGTAATGTTTTTCAAGTTCAAGCAACTCGTCTTTCTTCAGACTATCCAACCTAAGTTGGGATAGAAAGAGAACTTTTGATAACGAGATTGTGACTGAAAGCATGCTGTTTGCACTAAAGATTTCAAATATCAGATAAATTCAAATATCAGTTTAATTCAAAAAAGATTAGCTAAATTCAAAGACCCCGATGAAAAAGTAAAAATATGAAACAAGACTTACGGTTTGTGAAAAAAAGTCCAAAACCAATTATTCAGGAAATGTGAAATATGAGTCCTATTAATAAACTATTCAAACTGAATCTATTCTGGCTCTCAGTTTGATTCCAGGATGAAGGATGATGATATCAGATGAAGTCTTTACACAAATGTCCAGAATTTCAAGTTGGACCACAATTTGTAATGTACTGTTCCAATTTCGAATGAATGTCACTGAATGTTTTTGTCCTAAACCACTTTTGTAGTTCTCAAGGGCATACATTATTATTCAAAAGGTAGATGAACTGCTACAGATGTCATCTATAACAAGATGAATCTCGAGCTCTATAGATGTAATGAAAAAAAACTCTTTCCGGTACAAGCAAAATATACCCTTCTCCTTCAAGGTATATTATTCGACTCACTCCAGCGCAAGAATTATAGTACCTTCTTTACAAGGTACAATTTACGACTGACTACGGCACCTCTGAGAGATATTATAAGACTGTCTATTTCACTGAGACTTAAGTGTATCTAAACAAAACTAAGACATCATTTCATGCACGCGCACGACGATGGCGTGGTTATTTCACATCTGACAATCGTAGAACACGATATAAACACGTATACTTGGAAAAGACCTTGATCACAGCCAATCATTTAAACCGTTTATCAACCCGGCTATCTAAATAAAACTCTTACGAAAGCCAATAACCATACTTACGTTCTAAATAAAAATGATATTTCCTTCAAAATATGAGATCCCATGAACATAAATATCATCACAATAAAACACAATGATACAAAAATGAAATAAAAAGAATTCAAATGTTAACACACAAGTAATAAAACTACATGGCAGTTACAATTTTAACATACCAAATTTAAATGAATCGTTGTATTCTAATGTGAACAACATATTGAAAGATCCTGGCCAAGGTTCGTGTTAAGCAAATTTGTGTCTTCTACTGTGAAATAAACTGAATTATGTCATATGAAATAGAATAGCGTTTTCCAGTGTAAAAAAAATAAATTAAAAGATTTTTACTTAATAATTTAGTCTCTTCTAGTGGGGAGAATGCTGCTGTTATATATGCTGATCATGTGTAACATGAAACGAAGAAAGTTAATAAGTGATAAATTTATCTATGGGATACTAGTTCATCTGAACATTATGGTTCCGTAGTCATCACCTCTTTTGTATTTCACTGATGGTGCTAGAAGGGTAAGAGAAGTTCAGCAACAGCAAAGATTAGAGCGTCTTATATCCTGAAGCATATACCAAATGCAAGCACAATAAAGCAGGACCCAAAAAAGTACAGCGTAGCAAAGTACAACAGCGATGGGTACAACGTCTAAGATCGGAAAGCTGAGTACAGCTGCAAAGACAGCTAATGCAAGACGAATTCCAACACCGCTGAAAATTGATGAAGCTGAAAATAAAAGAAAGAGTCGTAGACGCCAAAGGCAAACACCGAAAAAAATCAGATGGCTGAAAGAAAGGATCGTTTAAGAATATAATTAGCACATATGAATATAATTAGCACATATACACTTTCGGGCGGCTTTAATCGATACCTCTACTTGTTCTTTTTTTCAGACAGAAGCACGCAAAGAGAAAACATTCCTTATGAAAATCAAGAGATTGTATTCAATACTCGTACAACTGAACGAACACTCCATATAAGACCACACAAAAGTTTCCCAGACATAGTCATTAATAGCAAAATAAGGATCTCTGAAAAATTCGAATATCTATGAATATTGATAAACATTAATTAGACTCTCAAGATAACATGCTTCTTTCATGCTCTACAGTAAATTTTACCCATAAAATATCATAAAAGACCATCACAATAGAATTTATGTAGATGCAGTCATTGATTTCAGAGATATCCTGTAAAAATAGAACATATTCATTAAACTTGAGAACGAATTTTGTACGAGAGAGTGAAAGATAAATATGTTCGACCGAATCATGCAGTACAGGTTTCAAGGACACTAATAGAGACTACAGAGATATTTCCCTGGAAGATATCGGTGTTAAGTCCTTTTCTACTCACGAGAAGGCCGAGGAGGAGACAACATAAATTTTCTGGCAGAACGTTATTCTGAGCAAATAGCAGTCTGGTTATGGCTCAAACAGAACTTAAGTTGTCGCACCGGCACGAATACGAAACATTAAAAAGGAACAAGCACACGATCGACCCTCTGCAGGTCACTGATATGGATAAAAACTAAAGAAAGAATTATCATCCCTTTAGTCTGGGCTATTTGTTGATGAAAACGATACTGCAGTACTGAGAAACAAATGTAAAGACTTTATAGTAAAATTAATTGTGTTATATGGTCTATCAGCAGTGTATTTGAGTAAAGTTTAAACTGATTTAAAATCTGTATTAAAAATGATAGACACCTGAAATTTTAATAAATTATGTATATTGACTTTAAAAATATAAAACTTAAATTTAAAATGAGAAAATAATTTTAATTTTAAACTTAAATGACATTTTTATAAATAAAAAAAATTAAAATTTTCTAACAGGTATGCACATATATAAGATTTATTGGGAATGATATTAAATGATATCATCGTGTATCTACTCCTACACAACATACCATTTCAAATGATGGATATTTGTCAAATTTGATCAGAGAAAATATCTTTATTAGTCAAAATGAGACCCTCATTTAAAATACATGAAGACAAAATTCTATTTTGCTTTGTACCTTTAGGTCACTCAAACTATTTATTTGGGGTCCAAACAGTTAATTTACGTGTTTATGATGAGGTGACTTCCTGAATAACACATATCTGCTTGTATAGCTATCAGTAATTGTTTATAAACATAGTTATAGGGTATTTAGTGAGAGGACAGAGATGAAGAATTTATACAAGAACCTGCTCAAGTTCTCTACAAAAAACATATTAGGCTGTCAGAGAATGAAATACAGGTCAAAGGGATAAAATATGCTTTATCCAGGTATATTTATCATTGCATGTAAGACAATAGCAAAATGATGTTAAGTTGAACACAGAATGCATTCCATTTTATTGTTCAGATTCTTTAAAATATTGATTGATATAGTGCGGCATTGTGGCCCAAATAATATTATGAGAATTTTAATGATTCATTTTGATTTATGCATTATTAATTACTAATAATATTTGTTAACTGACACTCTAATAATTATATAAGAAATATTAAAACAGATTATTTGAATTTAACTTTGCACAACTAACCTTAACATGGTTACATAGCTGACATGAATGCATATATTTTGAAATGTTTGGGATCAAAAGTTGACATTCAGTACATCATATAGGCTGACATTGTACCTATAGTGAATCTGTAAGGCTCAGTTCAGACTGTGTGCACTTCAAATATCCCAAGATGTTATTTTCATCACGAATATACCTCTGTATGGTAACACATTGCAATTTAGTATTTTGACAAAGTGCAATTTAGTATTTTGACAGAGTCCAGTATTGCAGCATCAGCTGATATCTGATTCAGTTAAATCATTGAGCCTAACACTCTTAAAATCATACTAAAAATGTTCAAAAAGATCATTTGAATTATGTTTGCACATGTAATTTTAACAAGTATATTGTGTATGTCCCACACATGCAAATGTCCATCCTTGTTTACAAGTTTTCGTTATTAAAATTTCACATTTAGTTGATGATATAGGATCTATTGGTACCTATAGTTGATTTGTATGGCCATATTTGCCTGTATTTACTAGCAATATCTAAAATTGTTTTTTCTTCATGAATAAGATTGCATATAGTTATAAATTTTAATTTGGTACATTGTCATTTGACTTTCCAGGATACTGGTATGTATTAATGTTTGCACCGATGATCAAACCTCACCGTTCCAACATTGCCTTAAACTTTATGATACATACTTTACCAGATTAGTTTTTAACCTGTAAATGGCTAAAAATGCTTATAGAAACTTCATCTATTTTTAGGATGCATTTATCACTTAATACATGCCCATTGCTTCACATCTCTGAGTGTCACTCTTGTCAAGTTTACCTTTTTTTTACCCATATTTGCAACCAGAATATTATTTTGAAATCACCATATCTAACACATTTTAACTTCATTTGTCTACATCTTACTGTTTTCTAAAATTAAGTAAAACAGGTTATATCTTTTCAGGTCTAGCCTTGTATCTGAAACAAAGTATTAGAGTTGGATCAGTTTGGAAGCTCTCCAGCAGTCTGGTGGTGATAGCAAGGTCTCATAAGGACATGTGTAGTGTGCTGATATAAGTGACCAAGATGAATTTTTATCAGCACACCGATATACAGCTTGTCAAAGACATGGCTTAGAAATCCATGAGAGATTCCATCATTGTTCAGTAAGGTGGAAACTACCTGAAACTGTATTTTCCTATCACACTGTTGACTTTTGTAGTTATCTACAGGATACATGTTATCAGTTGTATAGACCCAAAATACCATTTGTTTTAAATACCATTCATTAATCAACTTTGCTGCCTTAAATTTGTCAAATTAAATATTATAATAACTTGTATGAAAATTTAATATCTTAAAAATATTTTTTTTCAAATTTAACTATTTAAATTTCCATTAAGATCAATATTTGTTAACTGCAATCATATTTTCAGACAGGCGTTATCACGTATTACAATTATGTTTTTACTGCATTGAAAAATTCATATAATTAAGGAAGATATAGCAAAGTTAGTTTTAATTTGTTAAGAATAATTGGACCTCAAATTGCACCCTATAGAACACCAGCACTACAAACTTTCTGACAGCTGTCACATGTCTTGCTTGCAAGAAAATTTCAAAAGACTTCATGTATGAAGTTGAAATAGTATTGACATGCAAATATAAAATGCATATATAAAAGTTTGACTAAAAAACTGACCCTGTCAGGAATCAGAACACAATGATTCCGGTTCAGTACCCACGAATGTAGTCCCCGTCTATTTTAGATCATGATTTCCTGTCTCCGTTTGGTGGTGATACAAGTTTTAGATTTTGGAATTCTTGGTAAGGATTTGAAGGCAATTGTTTATTCTTTAGAATGTGAGCTTATGGTGTGGCTGTCTGTGTATTTCGGCGATAGTGCACAGTTAGTTATAAGGCCATGGTGATGATGCGGAAGTGAAATCTGTGTTCCGTTGCATGGTGTTTTGTTTACAAGTCAGCCTCTCAAAAAAATGCATGCCAACCCTTAACAAGAACTTCAGCGTAAAGTCATCTTTGAATGTATTTTACATTAACATATGATTTGTATTGTTTCTCACACAGTGGAAAAGTTCAGTATTGAGAAACAAATGTAGAGATTATATATATATATATATATATATATATATATATATATATATATATATATATATATATATATATATATATATATATATATATATATATATATATATGAATTGTGTTCTATGGCCAGATGGTCAATGTTGTAGCCATATTAGATATCAGATTGGCACCATTTTTATTTACTAACAGCTAGATATTATAAGTTGTGCAGAGCACGTAATTGTAAAACGGAACCTAGGGGACGTTCATTAATTATATCAACAATTTTAGGCAATTTTTACCACCCATTCCCCTTACAAACTAACAATATGCTAAAATAGAATTAAGGAAATTATAAGGTCTACAAATAAATTTTAATACATTCTTTTTTTTGTTTTATAATTTTAAATTGACTTTAACAGTTTGAATTCATGAGAAAAAAATCAAGACTTTATATTCCCATTTTTTATTTATTAAATTAATTGAAAAATAACATTGTTAACGTCAATTTATCTTGAACTTCCCCTCTCCCATGTTAACAATTGTCAAAATTCTTCAACCCAACACCACCACCCCACTTGTTAACATAATTAATGGACGACACCTATCTATCAACCGAAGAAGGTTATATTCATAATTAGATAAATGGTCTCCATCTGTCTACAGCGGTGAACCCTTACACTATTTAAACGAAAGTTTCGAAATCCTTTATGGATTTGCATGCAGTGATTTCTCCACAAATCAGAGAAAACCCCAAGCTGACATGACCATTCATTCAGAAGAAGGAGTGATAACAAAATTTGAAGATGGCCGCTGTCGTGGCTATACTGGATGTCTGAGTTGCATCGTCCTTTTTTAGAGCCCATTACAAGTGCTAAGAAGTCGTTTAGTAAAATTCCCATGATGATACCACGATTCATTCAGAAAGAATTGCGTTAGCAAGATTCTCAGGTCGGCAGCAGAAGCAGCAATAATGGATGTGCAAGCGAAATCATTTTTGTTAGAACCAACATCTTAGGTGAAAACCCCATGTCAATATAAACTTGTCTTCAGGAGGAGTAGGGATAAGATTTTCAAGGCGGTTGATATGGCAACCATACTGAATATCAGATCGGCACCATTTGCATTCAGGACCAACCAGATATCATTAGTCTTTCAGTGACAATTTCATGCTGATATGGCCATCAATTCAGGGTATATCTACATTGGAAGTTTGAGCGGTATAATTTTATGACCAAGTAGACCGCGTGTGAGTGAGTGAGTGAGTGAGTGAGTGAGTGAGTGAGTGAGTGAGTGAGTGAGTGAGTGAGTGTGTGTGTGTGTGTGTGTGTGTGTGTGTGTGTGTGTGTGTGTGTGTGTGTGTGTGTGTGTGTGTGTAAAGTTTTATGACAATATTCCAAGTTGTTTGGGAGGATTAGAGACAACAAGCTTGTGCAAACCGACAAACGAATAAGAGATGTCTGACGGACTACAGGTCATCCTATAGGCTCTTCTGGACCATGTACAGTAGACCAAAACTAGTTGATAACCTTTTTCATTTTATTTATTTTATATCTGATTCACTGCACTTTCAGAAGCTGATATTGCCTGCTCTAGCAAAATTAATTCGAACCATTTCAATAACAGTTAAAGAATGTATACTTCGTACTTGCTTAAGTTCAGTTTTCGATCACACGAGTTGCAGTCATTTTGCTCAGCCGTATACTTTAGATAGTGAACAATTTCCATAATTGACAAATGTAAAGTAATTGAATAAATATGCATATAGAAGCGTAGAGGTGTGCCAAATTTATTTTCCATTGTGCATGTTGCAAATGCAAGCAACTTCACTTTATGCCTGTCCATCTTTCAGAAGCACGTAATAACTGTACAACGGAACCTATTTATCTATCGACCGAAGCTTATATTCATAATTCATGGTCTCCATCAGTGTACAGCGGTGAATCGTTACACTATTTAAACGAAAATTTCGAAATCCTGGATTCTTATGCAGTGATCCCTCCACAAAAATAATCTTAAAAATCGGAGACAACCGGCTTCTACCGAAACCGCTGATGCTTATATAAATGTTAAAAGATATAAATGATTATCAGAAACAGAATCCCCTGAATTGATTAGGCAGGCAAGGGACCAGATTACTCTGTCCGTAACGAGCAGTGTCACCTCGCTAAAACTAATAATTAATAAAAGAAATAACGCTTTAAAAATATGGTGTGTTTTTTTTTCAAAGACTCGTGACTTTTTTGTCCGGTAGGACACGTTTTACGATAGAAAGGTTAAAATCCTGCATGGAGTTAGAAAATACTAATTGATGAAACGGCGGGCATTTAAACAAAATATTGCTTTAATACAAATATTTATGCATTAGACTCTTTCAGCAGTCGGATTTTACCAAAAGAACGGAAGTTAATCAATGTTATTCAAACGCCGACATATGTACCCCAGCTCGCTTTATCTACACTCACGCACAAACATGCCAATGAATATAATAGTTCAAGGCTAAATATACACAGTGGTATTTACATGAAAATCTAGATAACACGAAACTCCAAGGGACCTATGAAATCTTTTTAAGAGATGGTCTGTAGTTCGAAGCTGCATAACTGAAACTCTAGTGACTGTGTGTGTGTGTGTGTGCGTGCGTGTGTGTGCGTGTGTGTGTGTGTGTGTAAAACGGAGAAGGGGGATCCAACGTTCCATAGTTCCAAACTGCAAGACTGAAGCTCGAGTGATAGTGCCGACGGGATACTACTGTGTGTGAGTGAGAGTGTGTGTGTGTGTGTGTGTGTGTGTGTGTGTGTGTGTGTGTGTGTGTGTGTGTGTGTGTGTGTGTGTGTGTGTGTGTGTGTGTGTGTGAAGAAAACGGAGATGAGTGGGAGTCCAATTTTCCCTCTCTGTGTGTGTGTGTGTGTGTGTGTAAAACGGAAAAGGGGGATCCAACGTTCCATAGTTCCAAACTGCAAGACTGAAGCTCGAGTGATAGTGCCGACGGGATTCTACTCTGTGTGTGTGTGTGTGTGTGTGTGTGTGTGTGTGTGTGTGTGTGTGTGTGTGTAGAAAACAGATGAGTGGGAGTCCAATTTTCCCTCTCTGACAGAACAAGAGTTTCTCTTTTCTGTCTGTTGCCAGCTCAACGCTGTCTTAAATTCGAGATCCGCGCCTCTTTAATCTTACTTGCATTTTTATATCAAGTTGAGTAATTAAATCCAAGCTGCCATAGATGATTCGGCACAAGAAATGCATTACAATCTCTTATCCAAAATCAATATACTGGATTGCATGTACAAATGAATGGTTTGGGTTAAATTAGAATTTGGAACATATATTCAGGAGTCATCCTGCTCCAGCTGGACAGAAATAGAAGGACATCACGTCCTCGAGTCTTGGGGTGGGTGGGACCAAGTGGTTTAACACGCTTGCCTTTACCGACCACAAACATCTCACGTGTCTGCGTGGGTTAGAGTCTCATCTTGATCAACGTGCATAAGTGAGAAAGTCTGCCAGTAGATTCGTCGCGAGCAGGTGGTTCTTCCACAGGTCAAATATACTAACAGCCACGTAAAGACTATCGTGTCCTAAAAAAGGGCATTATACCCACAATACCAAACCCTAGTACTAATATTAGTACCCATAGTCCTACCTTGTGTACATAAATCTACGTGTCGCTGGAGCATCCTGGTGTGATTCACACCCAGCTCTTTTCAGCCTAATATAAAAAAAATTTGAACATGTTCTTTGATATATAATAAAATAAATTGAGTAGTCCTCCTATTTAATACTGAAATAACCGCAAATCATTGTAGAAATAGTGGTAAAATCTCGTTTACCTTTCTTATCCGATATTTTCGTTTTGATCGTCTGCCATATTAGTTCAAATAATGCCTACTTCCGTTCTCAACTTCATTTGTTTGTGTGCCATATAAGGACGTTAATGCCTTATTTGGAAACGTAAACAGATCGTAGTAAAAAAAAGTATGGCGTGGTTTGAGTCGGAAATTCTGCGCATTAAAAGTAAATACGGTTTACCGGTGTTTACCGGTGTCTTTGAAATTCCACCAAGAAGAAATTATTTTCTCAACTTTAACTGTATTCCGCAATTTATGCAAGTATCCATTCTCCATCTTCTCGCGTTATGTCATTCAACAACTAATACCATAGCGTAGAATATCCATATATAGTCTGGCAAGCCTTATGTAGAAAAGTGGTCACGGCGAGAGTCTCGCGTTATCTGTCATGGTGGACACGGTGAGGTTAGCATAACTTTGCCAATTTATTTTACCGTGTAAGGGCTTAATAAATTAAAAAATAAGCCAAACTTCCTTGATAAAATGATTATACTTGTTTAGAAGATTTCTAAACTATTTGTGTTTCTGACTTTGGTGAGGTTTTTTTTTTTTTTTTTTTTTTTTGCTCTATTACATGATACGGGATCAGTTGGTAGCCTCAACCACAACAAAACAAGTTGAGGCTACGACATCGTAGCTATACCAAACCCTACCCCTTTAACCTCTTCTTTACCCCAAGTACTCTCTCATCTGCCTCATTCGCTGTATTACTTGTCATCTCATAAAACTCTTAAATCCTTTAAAATGTTCGTGCTTCTGTCATTCATGACAAAAACGTGTACGTCATCTATTCTTACAGCATATTTTAAAAGTCAAATTCAACATCTCGCTAAAACGAAATGCCACTTAACTGTAAAAAAGCACTATGGTCCAAAGCTGCCTAGTCATCCTAAAATGTCCCGACTAGAATATCGCCCAGCGAAAAACTGGCATTTTACGGTGTTTATATTTAAATGCCAAACATCACATTTCAGGGCAATATTTATTATTTTTGTTTGGCTGTTTTTGATTATTATGAATAAAGTTAAATCCTACTATGTCGCAATATGGCGAACGTAAGCATACTGAAAGATATTATCTGCGCGCGATCGTGCGTATGTGAGATTTAGATATTTAACGTGTCATTGACAATTTTTTTCTGACATATCGCTACGATGTCTGCAGTGTGACAGTTTATAGAGATGTCTAGCACCAACATGTAGCATGATGTCCCACCCAGACACATTATTCTGACACCAGGCCGACCAGTCCTAACACTAACCTCCTAATGCTGAGCGTCAAGCTAGGCAGCTGTTAGTACCATTTTTAAAAGTCTTTAGCATGACTCAGCCGGGGTTCGAACCCACGACCTCCCGCATCTAAGGTGGACGCTCTAACCACTAGGCCACCTGAGCGATTGATATGATCTGCATTCGACAGTCAACGTCGCAATCATCGCTATAATCAACCATAGCCGTTGCATTGTAAGTATTGTTAATGGTATTAGCAGTGGTGACTCACTGACTTTTCTAAAGAGTTTAGTTAGTAATTCTACCATGACTAACTCGGCCATAGGTCAACGCCAACCTAAGCATGTTTTTAAAGTACTTGGCAGCATGAAACTTGATGCCGGCATTCCTTATAGGAACGCTCATTTAATCGCTATCAAAGCTGAAATTTAATACGACTTTTTTAACCTGAAACTCGAAGCAACATTCAACGACAATGAAATGAAAACTATAGTATATATAATTGAAATTCAGTCCATCTGTGGGTCTATCTTCTTGTCCATTCCGATTTTTATAGTTCCTGGGGTTCCGAATGGCCAAGTAATATAAAGATCGCCTTTACTGAATTCTCACTCAGTCTCACACATACCTACCTGTTCGGTTTGCCCGAGTTTGAGTCTCGGCTTCACAAACGTGGTAACACGAGAAGTGACAAACGTGATTACGTGAGAAAGTTTGCAAGTAGCGTCCCTTGGATTGTCCTAAGTTCTTCCCCTCCCCCACTAAATATACTTGCCTTCAAGTATATCGTATTATGTGTTCAAATCAAACCTCTACATGGTGTAGTATATCACCGTCTCATATTACATTATTATAGTATATCACCGTCTCATATTACATTATTATATTATATCACCGTCTCATATTACATTATTTTAGTATATCACCGTCTCATATTACAGTATTATAGTATATCACCGTCTCATATTACATTATTATAGTATATCACCGTCTCATATTACAGTATTATAGTATATCACCGTCTCATATTACATTATTATAGTATATCACCGTCTCATATTACAGTCCATAATATGACTGGTTATTTATTGTCACCATTTTTTTCAGTATCTATGTAAAGTCACTCGAACACGCTAAAAAGCAATAAAAATATTAGGTATTTGCGGGATGTAGGTGGAATGCTCGAGTTTTCTGTGTTGGTTTAAAGTCATGGTTATCGAGCAAAGCAATCAAACATAACGGTGCCACAATAAACTACAATATGTCAGTTATAAGACGACATACGTCTTATCAAAATGACTTTAGCCGATAAAACATCCGACCTTTATTTTCGGCGAGGAAAAGTGCATTTTGCATAACACACACAGAGACTCTCTCTCTCTCTCTCTCTCTCTCTCTCTCTCTCTCTCTCTCTCTCTCTCTCTCTCTCTCTCTCTCTCTCTCTCTCTCTCTCTCTCTCTCTCTCACACACACACACACACACACACACACACACACACACACAAACACACACACATCTTGTAACCTGTATTCCGTTGCTGAATAAATAATGACAACGTACAGTCTATGGACTGGAATCATGAATTTAGACTATATTATAAACCAAGGACCAGTAAAGCAGTAGATAATGAAACTATGGATCAATTACGAATTTTGATACTCGTATATACTGAAGCCGAATTATCTCTCCCAGCGAGAATAACATTTACAAATAAACCCACTAACTTACATTACAGATGAAAGGAAAATCGCATACCTTGCACTATGTTGCAAGCCTATGAAAAGTAGACAGACACTACATGATGGTATAACCCGCAAAACAGAGCAGCTGCAAGAAAACAGCTGTTGGAGTCGTCGGGGATTCGGTCATTGGATTTCAAATTTCAAGCCTTGCTTGCTGATTATGTAGAAATGCATTCATTAGCATTTCATTTTATGTTACATAAGATATTCATCCCAACAAAAAAATATCAGGAATTTTGTAAAACCTTTCGTATTTTTAATAAACATGGCAATACACTTGTCCACAATGTAACCTGACGCAAAAATAGTGTGAACTTTTCTTTCTAGTCCCAGTGACTTATGTATGTATGTATGTATGTATGTATGTATGTATGTATGTATGTATGTATGTATGTATGTATGTATGTATGTATGTGTGTGTGTGTGTGTGTGTGTGTGTGTGTGTGTGTGTGTGTGCGCGTGCGTGCGTGCGTGCATGCATGCATGCATGCATGCATGCATGCATGCATGCATGCATGCATGCATGCATGCATGCATGCATGTATGTATGTATGTATGTATGTATGTATGTATGTATGTATGTATGTATGTATGTATGTATGTATGCATGTATGTGTGCGTGTGTATGTATGTATGTATGTATGTATGTATGTATGTATGTATGTATGTATGTATGTATGTATGTATGTATGTATGTATAATGCTTCATGCCACCTCAGCAAAAAAAGTGGTTTTGTAATGCAAACTAATGCTTATTTTCTAAACAGTATACACATTCATGAAAATAATTACTATAGTCAAAGCATAGGCAAACAGAGGTGTGAGTTGGGTGTGGAGACGATCAGTTTTCTTGTATAATCCTCAGAGTTCAGACACATTATGAACAATCATGTCTATATATCTTTACCTCCGTCCATCTGTCTGTTCTCCTTGTAACATGAATTCTTGCATATCTGGTATCATGTTTCATTATAACAATGAGATCGAGATTTAAGATCGATGAGGGTTCAACGCCAATTGTCGGTTCATGGTAGTTTACATATGGTGGCATGCATTTCTGTTAGAGAAACAACCAGTGAAAACCATGTGAAGAAACATCAACCCGCAGAGGTGAAATGTCAAGTGATTTATCGGTAAAGGAGAGCACCCAAGACCCAATCGAACGCTAGGGTCCCGGTAAAGACGGGAAAGGTTTAGAGTTTTGTATGTTGACCCTGATAGATCGATTGTACGAGGCTGGGTTTAAAAAAAGTATGTGGCAGTGTTTTATAGCTTCCAAATCTTTGTTCTGAATGCTACATCAATGGATTAGGTAGATCATTATATATACTGACAAATATTATGTTGAGGCAAAAAAAAAAAGTTTTGATTCCAACGAAAACCACAGCCTCCTACCCCTCAATTAAATGGTCGATACCTAATTAGTTCAAACTTTCTCAAGTGGAACGATATGACAAAAGTGGTCATCCTATTCTGGATTCTGCCATGTTACCACAATTACGTGCTGAAATCGTGATTAATCATGTCTTGCTTTTAGGTCTGGTAATCATGGAATCAGATCGTTCTGATTTGCCAGGTCATCGCTTTTATTCTTACTTGTATCTCACAGATATTTGGTACGAATCATGTAGAAATATTTAAATAAAGTATCTCAACAGAATTACCAAGCATAAATCATAAGGAATATTTCAACACAGTATCTCAAACGAATTATTTAGCATAAAATATAATTCTGAAACATATAAACACGTGAAAAATGTTACATGCAGTAGTGATTGCACCGTGCACTGATGAGAAGAATTTGTGTGAAAACATTGGCAAGCATAATTCTTGTCCCCGATGAAAGGGTCTGCTAGTAAATTTCTTAAAGCGAACTATTTCTAAATCGATAATTAGGTTTACTCCTAATCTGCCTTGAAGTAAGCAAATACTATAGCAGATATTCCCCCTAGATCAGGTTTAAAAGCTATTTACTTTACGGTTACTGGTTAGCACGGTGGGCGATGGGGTTGGGATTGATTGGAGGCGGGGTAGGGGGTGGAGTGTTGTTCTATTAGAGTCACCATATGGTTAATCAAGTTAAACAGATAATCTGTCTCAGTGGCAGACCAATTGTATTGAAAGTACACCCATTTATAACACAACTTTCATGATGCGGTAACATTTTGATCCATGTAAATACATACTGATCTGAACGTAATTTATCAATGTCAAGTCGTTCCTGTGCTATGCAGCTGGGTCTTAATCTACATGTTATCAGTAAGGTCATATTCAGCCGTTATTGTAAGCGTAGACTTAATGTTATAAACAAAACGAATAAATGAGAAGAACAGAATGCACTGAAAAGACCCATTAGTGTGGCTCTTTGGCTGCTAATGTGATTTGTATACAGTATGACAGCTAATCAGAAACAGCATATCCGCAATCATTCTGCTGCAGGCCTATGTAACGTAATTAACGTATCAAGGCCCTGTTGAGTTAACCTATATATGTCATTCACAAACTATCAAATGCAAACACAAACAAAAAGAACAGACAGTATTTAAAAAGGCCTAATAAAGCCTACCTTTGATCGTTATTCCCAGCTACTGACACAATCCACAGGGAACAACCTGTTTAACGAAACTTTAATTCTGCCAGTCAATCACAAAAACTTCCCACGATTTACATCCGCATACAGGTCACATGATATAAATATTTTAAAGGGAAGTAACTCCATTAGAGTGCGATGTCAATTTGTTCTGGCAAGAAACCGGATCATAATACATATATCGTGATATTTGTAAGCTTGCTTTATGCGCAGAAAATGGGTGAAAATTAAAAATATTTTTGTTTCAGTTCATAAGATGGTTTTCATGCGTATTGTATTTCCACACTTATACTTGCCTCAAAGTTACATTATATG
Source organism: Potamilus streckersoni (assembly GCA_016746295.1). Lineage (NCBI taxonomy): Eukaryota > Metazoa > Mollusca > Bivalvia > Unionida > Unionidae > Potamilus > Potamilus streckersoni. The sequence goes on from JAEAOA010001547.1 coordinate 612,831, forward strand.
GTCATTCCGATTTTCAATTTGTTAAACAGGTCATATTTAAAATGATTAATAATTCATGAACACAATTTTATACAAGTGAGAGAGAGAGAGAGAGAGAGAGAGAGAGAGAGAGAGAGAGAGAGAGAGAGAGAGAGAGAGAGAGAGAGAGAATTCGGTGGCAGTGCAGGTACATATCATCTTTTTTACTGCATATTTGTTAGTAATTTCACAAAAAAATAGAGGTAGCCTGGGACGCTGTATTATCGCGGTACCTAATGTTTTTATCAGTACACAATAAAACCGATCTGCTATTGCTGCATTGTTACAAATTTTAAAGCTTCTCTGATATTCCCTCTATCTGTTTCTAAAAAGATATCGGTCAATCCAATCGCATTAATGTAAATAAAACCGCATATGCCGGCTGACCCAGAATACCGTGCCATGGGGGAACAACTCTATATTATCACGTTATTTACCTAAATTATGTGTGGTAGCACGCACATATTATTATAAACACAAATTTGAACTTGGTGATAAGAATGTCCACTCTTGCACTGGCTGAAAATTCTCACGAAAATAAAGGATTTATTGACTAAATTGAATATACTAATGTCAGTTCAGTTGAAATCCATGTGTACTACAGTAGTAAAAAAAAATATTTATCACTCTGAATTAAGTGCAAAGTGGGTATGTATGTATGTATGTATGTATGTATGTATGTATGTATGTATGTATGTATGTATGTATGTATGTATGTATGTATGTATGTATGTATGTATGTATGTGTGTATATATATATATATATATATATATATATATATATATATATATATATATATATATATATATATATATATATATATATATATATATACACGAATAAGTCAATCAATAATAATATTATTATTGAAATGTTACTAATTTCAAAAGTAGTTATTGCTTTCTTATTTATATTGGATAAGTAGGCTCATTAGCACGTTGTATCAATTTGGGTCCGTAATTGCTATCATAAAATCAAATTGCAACCTTGACCTTGTTAAGACATGTATGACACTATCAGGATATGACCTATAATCATCAAACATCAGACGATACACTGAATAAATTTCGTAATCAAATCGAATGCAGGTATAGCAAGTTTGAATGGAGTTTTGTTTACGGTGATCAACGTAATTGCATGCACTTTACAAAAAACGTGATCTTCATTCTTTTTCGTTGTAAACTTTATAAAAAAAATAATTGACATTTTAGATGAAATTGCGCTATAAGATATTTTGCGTCCTTACTGGCTACAGATTTACATGCGTAAACAACCACTAGACGACGCGTGTCCAAAATTAATCGGAAAATTCCATTTGCCGCGATATTATAGAGCCCGCGATAATATAGCGTTGGACTTTATTTAAGACAAACGCAACAAACATCTGACACAAGGCCCCGATGAAACCAGCGACCAGTATACACTGATTCTGTCTAACATGGCTGCGCCAAACGGAAGACAAAGACCAAAGCCAGGTTTGTGAAGGATTTGTCTCCGATAAGGTTTTCGCATAACTGATGCTGTTTGTATGACCTTTATTGCATATATGTAGATTCATGCATACCAGTTCAGAAACAATATTAGGTTAATGATACCTGAATACGAAAAAGATACAACAAAACTTAAAACAAAAACATTTAAAGTTTCTGGGCCTATCGATCCCAAAACTTCTGACAACTGGTGTTTAAAGTTTCCTTTTGTGGCAATCGAACAGCTGCCTCCACGATGACAAATGATTGTTGATTGGGTTTGTTATTAAAGCATTCTGACCATCTTTGAAGTATCTTATCTTTATCAGTGAACAGTGTGGCGCTGTCAGCGCTCACTACTGGGGAAGTTCCCGAAGGCTGTGGCCCCTAGATTGTCTTGAAAGCATCACAGAAGTTTCTTCATATCATCATTGTCTGTCTTATTGCTCAGCTATGAGTCTTGGAACGCTTTGAATTTGCATTGGATAGTCCATTTAATGTTAAAGGCTGCATTCTTGGCTGATGAAGTGCTGTCTTCTAAACATGCCTTCTGTGGTCGATGTTTCTCATTCAGAAGTCTCTACACGTCGTTCTCGTCAAACCAACCTTCTTCTTGTTGTTGTTGTTGTTGTTGTTGTTGTTGTTGTTGTTGTTGGGCTTAACGCCATTTTTCAGCACACGATAGGCTATTCATGGCGGCCAGTATTAATGGTGGAAGAAGGAACCGGGAAATCACCGGAAAGAACCACCGACCCTCGAGAAGCTACTGGCAAACTTTCTCACATATCCACATTCCCCAAATCCTAGACTCAAACCCACGCAGACAGAGGTGAGATGGCAGTGATCCGTAACGGACAGCGCTTTAGACCACTCGCCCCCCCCCCCAATCTTGATGTTTACGTGTGGTGGAACCTTTAAATTTGGATGCATTTGAGTACACCGTGTCTCTGAAGAATGCCCAGCTTCCTCGACATCTTGGAGTTCACATCAGTTATATCCATGTGTTCTTCAACAAATGCCATTTCACGTTCTTTTGTTCTAATTTGGAGATATTTATATTGATAGCACCTGTTTGGTCCTGTGGTCGTCTGCTAGATGGAATCTGGATATTGAACTTGGACACTAGGAACCTGTACTTAGTCCATCATTCTGCACTTCTCATGACCTTCGTCATGTGTCTCTACTACTGAGACTGTTCCGGTGGCCTAAGTAGCTAGAGTATCAGACTCGAATGCGGGAGGTCGCGGGTTTAAACTCCGGCTGTTATACCAAAAATGGTACTAATTGCTGCCACTCCTGGCGCTCAGCATTAAGAGGTTAGTATTAAGATTGGTCGGCCTGGTGTCAGGATAATGCGACTGGGTGGGAAGGCATGCTGTATTTCTGCGGCATGATGCCCCATAGCTAGATATCGCAATAAACTGCCATCCTGCAAACATCGTAGCGATATGGGTGAAAATTGTTTAAAGCTACGTTAAATATCCAAATCAAGCACTCTCTACTATCACTAAACCAGTCAGACTGTGCTAACAATTACCAAACACTCCACACATACACACACATACATATATATATATATATATATATATATATATATATATATATATATATATATATATATATATATATATATATATATATATATATATATATATATATATAATCCTGGCATAGTAAGACTGAGAGTGAGTGTGTGTGTGTGTGTGTGTGTGTGTGTTTATAACACAGCTGTACAAATTTTTCAGTCATATCGTTACTGTGTCTGCACTGTATAAGTTTATAATGATGACATGTAGCACGATGTCCCACCAAGTCACATTTTCCTGACACCAAGTCGACCAGTCCAAACACTAACCGCATAACGCTGAATGCCTAGTGAGGCAGCTGTTAGTACCATTTTTATAAGTCTTTTATATGGCTTGGCCCGAGTTTGAGACCGTCCGCATCCGAGGCGGATGCTCTAACCATTCGGCCACTGGGCGTTCGGTGGTAGGAGAATATTATCTAACAAAAAGTGATTTTTCCTGACTCTGTATAACTTGGGGGTAACTATCTTATGGAAATTGATATTTACTTGCGCATCGTTATTGCACTCGTATTAAAATAAGTGAGGAAGACAAAATTACCAAACCCGATTAAAGTGAATGATCGTAGAGAGCACGAGTACTGAAAAAAAAACAAAAAAAAAACAATTATTTAAGTACAATCCTACTCACTTATAATGCCAATCCAACTGCAAACTGCACCTATACAGATTTGCTGGCGCATTATGCGAAGGCATGTCTGAGTCTGTGTATTTGTTTACCAATAATCAGTAGATCAAACAACATAGATCCTGGTCTGCAGGCATTATTCTAAGACAGATCAGGATATTTGCTATTTGCAGTTTGACTCGACTTATAAGCAAGTATATAGGGCAGTTGATTTGTCTTCACGTTAGTAAATATAAACTCCGCGATTAGGAAATGGTGTAAAATGTGTGCACAAAATGCAAGGCAATTTTGATATATGAACACACAAAGCGATTTTGGAAGTCAGAAAGATTTCGGTGAGAAGCTGGTATGGTGTGGTTCGTGCATGAAAGTCGCATAACACACGACGAGATCGAGCTAAACTTAAGCACCCTATGAATGAGATGAAGCTGGTCTTAAATAAACCCAAACATTAAAGAAACATTTCCTTAAAAAAGAAATTGAATCTTTTCTCAGAATACACCACAGCTGTACAAACAAAATACAGAAAGAACGATCAGTTTTAACATTAAAAACTGTAAACATAAATGAAAATATTCGTATGTTATTTAGCGTGATCTGAAAATATTAGCATGCCACATAGTGTCTGGCAACGTGAATGGAATGGAATATTACCACCAAATGTGGACACAAATTGTCTGTTACAATAGTAACTGTGAGAAGTTAAATAAACTATACTTTTCATTTACCGAATGTATGATTGATTCTGAATTGATCTAATTGCGACGTTTCCCAGTTCGTATTCTTGATCACCACTTTTTATTACTTATGCTAAATGTGAAATCAAGTACAAGAGCAGAAAGATGCAGTCGGCAATGTATCTGAGAGTAATCATGTACCCATACACTGCCAACTGCATGGCTTCTGTACACGTGTTCTATGCATTACTTACCCATGATAATAAAGTTGTCAAATATAACGCAATGTTTGTCGGGTCCTATATGCCCTAACCAAATCAGGTAACCAGACATCTTTATATGTTATTAAAAAATAGCCATTAAACTCATAAAGATCATCACTTTCATTATAAATGGTGATGTATTTAAGTGCATCTCATCTAAACTGTTTTATCATCAAGTGTCTTTTCATAGTATCCTATTTGATCATCTATTGTAACTTTTGATTCCTATTTTTCAGTTTAATTTACTTTTCTTCATTTTAGTTTTGCCGATTCTATCACTCTGTGCAAACACTTTTTAAAACTAGTTCAAATTGAATATATATGTGTGCAGTGTAAACTCTTGCTTCATAAGTTGTCATTTTTGTTTTTACTTTAAAATTTATTGTATAATTCATCAATATTACCTTTGTACCCCACTAGGTACTGTCAACCACGTCTCTTAAACCATATTTGTATGTTTAAGATTGGTAAATTTCGATATTTAACATGCAAAATTCAACGAATGTAACATATTCGATCATTTTGATCACATCACTTAGTAAATTATTTCAAATCATTTTTATGGTTTTTATCATGCTTTCATTAAAATTTATTTTGTTTTTGCAGTCTTGTACAATTTTTAGCTCTGTAGATCATTTGTGGAATGCAACTCTGAAAGAGTATTAATGTTAGCTGTCATTTGATTACTTAAATTTGTACCTCTGGTGTTCAATACGCTTGGTCATTTTCTCGGATTTCATTATTCAGTTCTGTAATTGCTCCAGCTGGAATAGTAATGTGACAATTCTTTATTTTCTGATATTACTCCCAAATAATGTATTGAAATTTTCATCCTCTAATCGACTGGTTCTATGCATTATTCGATATTATTCATTGAATATTAAACATATGCTCTTTCGGTCAGTATTACGGTCTACAATGTTTGTATAGTATTCGATAAGGCTGCAAGTTCTTTACAAGTTGTGCCGATGGCGCAGTCACAATAAATAACGTATGCTCTGTTCTCATGGATTTGTTTTTGTAGATCCAAAAGTTATAAAATTGTTCTCAACTAGTTCTCTGCATGTCTTGATATTTTATAAATGACTACGTTCCAAGCCTGGCCATCGCGGAGTATTACAAAACCGACTAGTGACTGTATCATTTAGTTGAACAGGCTTGTATAAGTTCTTGCATATTATTATTACGGTTTACGTCATATGTATCTGTGTAACATCTTTTGTTGTGTTCATTTTAATGTTTAAAGGTAAAAAGATATATATAGGTTCACTGAGACGTGTCTCGTAATGATTTTATGTACTTAACGTGCAAAACACGTTACAAGCATACCTTGAAACTCTGTAATTTTTTCATCTTCATTTTTTATGCTGATAATTAACATATTAATTATATCCAGTTGTAATTGCTTGCCTATTACCTTGGTATGTTATATTGTCTCTGAAACAAATTTAATTTTAAATAGGTAGAGACTCTAGTAAACATGAATAAAAGATATTATAATAATTTGTAGCATTATTAACCAGATCGATGTAATTGTGTAGCAATTCTTTATATACTTCAATTTTTTATCAGTTTTTAAAATTTCTTTCTTTCTTTTAAGGATGTCTCTAGAGGCTTTAACCTAGGAAACACTTTCATTAAATAATACCACTAAGTTCATCATTAATAATTCCAGGAACCTTTTTATTCATATGGGGAAGAATATACTGTCATTTTGGTAGTCACAAGAATCATAGAACTTTATATCACCCTTTGTGTCATTGTAAAAGTGCTCTCCCAACACAAATATTTAGTGAATATATATATATATATATATATATATATATATATATATATATATATATATATATATATATATATATATATATATATATATATATATATAGATATATATGCATCAAATGTAATCTCATCTTAACTTTTTATGGTTTTCAATTTGTAATAGAATTCATCCATAAACTATTTGCTTAATTGTAACTAAGCGAATCCTCCATCACTTCGGTTTGTTTTCTTTTGGTTTTGCTTAATAAATATCATTGTGTTTTTTAATGAGTGTACTTCTCATAAATTGTTTTTTGAAATTTTACAATTTTTCATCTGTGCATATTGTAATTGTTGTATTTGTTCTGAGCTGTTCTTGTTGTTTACTGAAAACATTTTCCATTAATATAAATAAGACTTTCAGGAATGTATTAAGTTCTACAACAATTGTTGTGCATTTTTCTGTTATAAACTAATTGTTTGTCAGGTTTTAATATCTATAGTGAATAATATATTTCATTTTCTTTATTCAATGTACATAACAGTTATATTACAGCTTGTTTTGTACCCTTGTAACCATTTATCAACCTCTGCAATTGAAATCTAAACACTTTTCATCCATAATTAACATCTCTAAAGTCAATAGCTAGTCTTGAAAAGGTAAATGTAATCAAATATATATAGTCTGTAAAATGCTACCAGTATCATCTGTTATTTCCAAGGGGTTTACTTGTATCATATCTTGTGTTGGCTTCAATGACTTTGTACATCAGTTGCCCATATAACGTTTCTTACTGACATGTATTGTCTCATGACTCACCACAGATGTTGCTAGCATTTAGATGCTTCATGTTTGACCGTGACCTCTAATACTAACCATGTTTTGATATCATTCCATCTTTGTCTTAGTAGTATTTAAGTTTTTTCCATACTGTGTTAATTCCACATTTTATTTCATGCACAGGCATCCAGTGTTATAATTCTGCACCTTACACCTTTAAACTTGCAGCACAATCTAATCTTGGACCACTGTAAAGTAATGACCAGGATTTAGTTTATAACTTTCCAGATTCCTAAAGTACATAGAAATGAGTCACATAGAATCAGTGTATCTTTTTATATTATTAGTGAACATATCTGTTTTTCAGTTTGAAATATTATACTATATTCAGAACACACTTATAATCATCATATGTTTGAACCATTCAGTGCCAGGTAAAACTTTTATATTACTGGTGAAGCTGCTACATGAAACCTTGCAAAGTTATCTAAATGATTAAATGATTTTCCTTAAATGTTTAGTCACTCTATACCTTTTCCATCACTTACATCTTTGCCAGTTGTTTTATTGACTATCTTTGAATTCTAAAGCTATGTGTCAGACTATTTCTGTAACTGACATTTCTTTTCATTCTTCATGAACCTTAAAACTATGGAATCATTGTTCAGAATGAAATATATTTTTCATTGCTGTTCAGTTATAGTTTTACCTCTTCATGTATATTCTTAATTTCAATAAATAATAACTGGACAAGTTATAATGATTTAATTAATCACTTGACAAGTTTTAAATGAATAATTGTATGCATTTGGAATATTTAAAATTTCAGTTGCTTTCATTATTTGCTGGACAGCTTATTTGGATGATAAACTGTAAACATTCATGGAGGCAAACCGTGGAGTGATAATCTAAACAGGATACAGGTGGTAAAACAGCCTTTGGTCAGTTCCTTATATAGTGCAATGATACGAATGTACATTTTAAAGAGGGTAAATAACAGGAATTGAATAAGATTCTGTTAATCATCCTTCATTTGACATATAATTATTATCATGAGGGGTAGAGTTTAGGAGGAATGTGTGTTAATAGTGTTATATTATCAACATCTATAATTATTTATATATTTCTCATTGTTCTTTGAGTGATAATTGCTTGTACCAAAGATTCACCCTCCCCTATTTTAAGAATTTGGCTAAATGTGGAAGAGTTTGTGACACAGTGAACATGTTAAAATTTTTAAGCATTATTTATAGTTGTACAAGAATCTCTTACATGATTCTTTTGTTTTGAATGGAGTAACAACTTTTTTAAACATTATATCATGAATGGTCACCAGAAGCAGAGTTTAAATTGCAAAGGGACACCCTGCTGCCACATGAGACCCCACTGTTGGAGGACCCCATACCCCTTTGCACAATTTCAGTTTTTAAATAGAGAACCAAATTCCTTATATTACTGAGGATTGTTGGATTTAAGGTAGAATAAACATGTAGGTGTATACCGATAATTTCCATCATTCTATATTATTGTTTATAAGAGTTCTGGCCCCTGATTTCCCTCTTTATTTGGTTTCCACAGCCATATTTGGCATGTACTTTTATGTTCATGTGACCTTTAATGACCATTACTGTGAGAGGTTATTTTCCCTTTGATTTCATAACAAACTACACTGTCTAAGGAACCAGTGAGAAAATTGTAGGAGATGGTGAATTTCTGATGTACACATGAGTAATATATCATGTTAATTTAAAATGTTGGACATAGCTGTTGCCTTTACTGTCTACAAATTTCATTCAGTTTGTATCCCTTTTACTGGTCATCCACATTGTGCATAGTGGATGCTGTAGGGAAAGATTGAGAGAAAGTATTTAGATGAAGATTGATGCATGAAGGAAGTAATTGTCTGGATAATTATTACTTGTAACTTTGGTGAAAAGGAAATTTGTGTACCACTATTTTTTGTGGATTTAAATGGTCTTAATTTTTTTTATTTACTATTTCCTATTACCATGTTGTAATTCATTCCCTTCCCATTCTGACTTCTTATGCTGCTTGCAATACAACTTTTTGGTAAAGTAAAATGAACCAAGTTTTATGAAAGAATAATATTAAAAAGTTGTTCATAGTATTTTATATACAAATAATAATCATCAAAATATTAGAAAATACTTTCTTACAAAGGACAACTTTTATATGTGCAACATACTAATTATATAATTATAAAATAATCTAAGTCTTTCCATTATTGTCCCAAATTAACAGCATGACAAATCATTACAATTGTCACATTAAAATTAAATTTCCAAAGTTTCAGCTATGAATTTAGTTTTTGATGGTATATTTAGTGATTTTGCATGGCTATTGTATTTGCATTTACAATATAAAATACAAGCACCAGAATTAAATTGCATATTGCATTAGAATCACATAAATAACAAGTAAAATGCTGTTTCATGGCTCAAGATCGATATTGTTGTAAAAAGGCAAGGTGTTGAAAATTATTTGAAGATGAGCAAAATTTACAAAATAAATGTAAATATAAGGCCCATTTTTCTCAGTAGCACTAACATTTGTCTCTCACTGACCATTCACTGAGTACACCCCAATGTCAATAAAATATTAGATTATGTACAGCACAGGAAACATACATTGTCACAATACATGCAAGTCTTTTCCCATTCAGGATATATAGTCATTATTTTCAATTTTTGAGAATTAAAGCCAAGAGGCTCATAGCAGTGTCTGTACACTAAAATCTTTTGCCTGTTTAATGAAATGTGTACATTTCTAAACAGTTGTTTTAAGTAATGGAACTGTTGTAAAGTGATCAGCCAAATATTCATCAGGTCTTTGACTCAAAGCAAGAACTTTTTGTATTAGAGAACTGATATCTAATTATGTCTGTAACAATTGCTAAAAAATATTGACCATTGTGGGGCAGTCTGGTCCATTGTTGTAACTCTTCCATGGTTCCTCAGTCCAGACTCCAGTACAGCCATTGAGTTTCCATCCAAAACCTGTCTGGCAGCATCATAAACCTGCCTCAATTTTTTCTCTTCATACTGCTGGTACACATGCCTGATTCCCATGGCAATAGAAGATCTCAAGGTCAGGTGGTGACCATAACCATAGTTCCCATTTAACATGTTCTCAGGATTCTTTAATTCAGATCATTTATGTAGATATCTATAAAGTAAACACAAAGGTAAATTATAACTATTTAGTGTCAAATATGTATATGTATATAAGTGGCCTCGAGTGGTCTAAAGAGATGTCCGTTACGGATCACTGCCATCTCACCACTTCGAGTCTAGGATTCGGTGAATGTGGATATGTGAGAAAACTTGCCAGTAGCTTCTTGTGGGTTGGTGGTTCTTTCCGGTAATTTCCCGGTTTCCTCCTCCACCATTAATACTGGCCGCCATGAATAGCCTATCGTGTGCTGAAAAATGGCGTTAAGCCCAAAAACAACAAACAACAACATCAAATATGTATAACTGACATGTAAAACAAAACAGCACTACTTAGATCACTAACATGTGTACCCTGTTCTGTTACAAATCTTGCCTTATGAGCCTTGAGTGCTATATGACTTTTTGGCAATTAAAGGTAACAAAAAAATTCAGTTTTCATGAACTTTGAATCAGATGTCTAGACGATCATGAACATTTGGCTCATTTATCATGGGGTTTTTTGTTGAGAAAATATGATGAAATTAGGCAAGATGAAGGATAAGACCCAAGTTAAGCAAATGCCATCATCTGCTGCTTACAGTTTTAAAGCCCATATGTAGAAATTATAGTTTGACCAGTGTATAATGTGAACCCAACATCAGCAAGCATAAATCCAGCAGGTTTCTTGTTGTATTATGTCTTAACAGTGACATTTTTTATATAGTCACAATCAACTAGACATCTTCTATAGGTTTTTGACCACCAAATCTGTTTGGTGTAAAGAAAAATACCAGAATTCAGCTTTTCCAAATTTTACTGTATATACTCATTTATAAGTGTAATTCAGCTGCATACACCCAAATCTTTATCATATTTTGCACTGGCTAATCTAAGTTTATGCAGTTTATTAGGAGATAATCTATATAACAATGTTGATCTATGATCTGCTGTGACATTGTTCAGCAGCAGATCTGAGTCTGCAGTGTTTGCAGCTGGATCAAACTTTTGAGCATTTATGGTAACCATTTTGTAAAATTCTGATATGGCAATGATTTTGCAAAGCTTGATGAGAATTTGCATTTTTCACAAAATTATCAGTAGAACAATTATATACACTTTATATGCCAGTGATTTATACTATTGGTAGTCTGAGTTTTAGTGTTTTCCTTTTGGATTTATCACCCCTTCACCACCCTGCACATTTTATTTGGTTACATGCATTATTTTCTTCAGCTAACTGACCTGATTGCTTGTTCAGTCTATAACATGGGTAGGTTCTATGTTATTATGGGGTCACACTGTATGTGTGTGTGTGTGTGTATATATATATATATATATATATATATATATATATATATATATATATATATATATATAATGACATTTCATGAGTGTTAATAGATTGTTAATATACATGTAGAGCACATGTGGAATGATATCTATTATAAATACACTGGTATGATTTTTTCAGTTGTTCAAGTCCAAGTCTTTTTTTTAAAATACATTTCATCTCTTTATATATATATATATATATATATATATATATATATATATATATATATATATATATATATATATATATATATATATATATATATATATATATATATATCATTCTACACACATACACACACACAGACAAGGATTCTTGCTTTTAAGTCAATATTTTTACTGGAAATTTGATTCATGCAGAGTAGGGCTCATCTTAAAAGCTTGACATTTGATAAATTTAGGGGTAATATGGAATCTCTAGATGTTTGCAGTAAGTATGTAATGCTGTCAATTTTTTTTTATTTTTATGCCACTATTGCCAGCAACAAATGAGTATATGGTAGGCACTGTGTTTGTCAGTTTCATTACATTATTCATTCCTCATTACATGTACTTGTACGTACATTTATTTAGAATTTAATTATCTGACAATATTATATTAAATATTACCACAAAGTAAAGTGTCCAGCATTGTTGATTAATAGAATGGTACAAATATTACTTCCATATAGGTAATAAATGCAGGTGCAAAAAGATGTAATTCATTGGCATAATTATCATCTTAAATTGATGCATACTATACAAACAAAAACAGAAAAAGTATATATTATATTTTACTTTATTCAAAGAATCACACATTGGTACATATATATGTATGCTGTTTACATATACATGAATAATATTTAGCAATTAATAAAGTATCAATGCTGTGTACTCACCCTCGAATCATGTCACATATGTTTGAATCCACAATACAAGTATTTCCATGGAAAATAGGCACACAAAATGATTTAAAATACATGTATTCAATAATTTTGTCACAGGTCATATAGGTCTGAATTTAGTGGTGAAAAAAAGCACAATCACATAACAAATGGTAAAGCACATTTACTTTTCAGTACGTCTCAGGTCAGTAATAGTTTGCATTTTATATGCAGTCAGTAGAGTTCATAGGCATGAACATTTACCTTAAAAAGCGAAACTTTCACAGAACAGTAAAAGGATTTCACTCATGTTGGAATATGAAACAATCCATCAGATTCTGTTGCTTTTATTTAAGTTTGGTACTGACTTTCTTTGAAGAAAGGGTCTATTTTTTTTTTATTGAAGTATGTAGTTGGCTTTCCTTGATGACGGGTGCATGTGTCATTGAAGTCATCGCTAAAGGACAGCTATGGGGAACCAAACAAATGCCCATTTATTATTGTGGTGGCAACATCAAAAAGTTGTATTGCATGATTGAGACTGACCCCCCATTTTGCTAAGTATGTTTTCATGACAATCAGTGTTTAAAAGGTAATGTTTTCTTTGAAATTTCAGCTACTATTTTATCTGGGTACAATTTTTTTACAAATGAAATGGCTGTCATATGGTCAATTGTGGTTCCTGTTCCTCACTACCTCCTGAAAAGACAAGTGAGAGCCTGTTTTCATTTTTTTTCTTCTCTTTTTTAACATTTGTGGTAGTCGAGTGATGCTGCCTTCCATGTATGCATCAGAAATTTAAATTAAGGGTCAATCAAAGATAGAGATGCAGGTGTTCTGGTCTGATGATAGTGATTACTACAGAAAATGTGAATGTTCTGACAGATTTAATTCTGAGTGAAAAGAAGACAAATTTTACTTACCATCCACATACAAATGTCAGTCTATGTAAATATATTAACTCCTAGCGAGTGGTAAACAATCCTACAAAAGATAGATTATGAGATAACGATGCATCCAGTTGATCTCTGCTACCAGAAATGTAAATTTTAAAAAAGTGGATATCTCAGAACATACAGTACTTGTGCTAGATGTCAATGTAAGTGGATTATGATATAGCCAATGCACTTAGTATGGACAAAGAATTTGTTTATGCAATAATAGATAAATTTCTGTGCAGTTTATATCAACATTGCAGCTTCATTTCATGAGGCCTCTGAATTTCTCCACTCCAAACCAATGGTTGTATATACAAGTTTAAACAGCCAACAATGCTGCCAATAAAAAAAAATTGCCAGATGGTATATTTTGCTGCTGATAAAGAAAAAAGAAATTGAAATTTACATTAGCAACGCCCTGCGCGATTACTGAATAAATTTTTCACATTATTTTTCATATTTTTAAGAAGAAAACACTAATTGTTCTTGTATGAGAAAAATGCCTATAAAATTTCAGAAGCCACGCTACAATTGTCTTGTATTATTTATATGCAATCTCTTCCTTAAAATGATAATAAACATTTTTTTCCCCGTACTTTTAAGAAAGATTTTTTTTCATGTATGAGAAAAATACATGTACTGTATATGAAATTTCAGGAGCCATACAGTGTTAAATATGAATTTGTGTTATAGTAGGGTCACACTATATATATATATATATATATATATATATATATATATATATATATATATATATATATATATATATATATATATATATAATATGTACACTCACACACCTATAAATATATTTATATGTATAAAACATAATATGTCATACTGATTACATCATGTGATAAAAATCCTTTTTGAATATATGCTTCTGATTTAGAATTGTCCATCTATAAAACATGGTTTCCTGTTAAACATATATTGTTTCAGTAGATACATATAAAAGAATTTAACAGATCTTAAATTTATAGGGCACTTCTAAACAGTTGAAACTCAATATCACACAAAAAATTTACCAGAATAGTGTTTACACAATTAGTAAACCATAAACATGGATAATTATAACATTTGCTCAAAATACAGCTTATCACAGAATAAAAAGGACACAATGAAAGTTATATCACAGACATTGAAAAGTTCTTGTCATAAAATATATCAGCAGCAAAGCC